>JASVEL010010211.1:0-223892 GCA_032618575.1 Nicotiana noctiflora
CTTGGAAATTCTTTTCTTTATTTATTTTTCGATTATCAGTAATCCGATTCTCATATTTTTCTAAATTTGACTAAAAATCCATTTTTTGGTTAGAACAAGTGAATCGGTTAGTATAACTTTATTCGCGGCTTCTAAGAAAGAATGATTAACCTAACTCCTTAACTCGATGAGATAATTAATACTCCCTCCGGTCCAAAATAAGTGATGTTTTGGCCTTTTTTGTAGTCCAAAATAAGTGATGTTTTCGGATTTTCAAGAATGATTTAATGATGTTTTTTCCTACATTGTCCTTGAAGTAAATAGTGTTGGAATATGTGTTAGGAGTGTTTATGTGAGATAGTAAGGTTAAAATGGTTAATTCTATTGCTAATTAATGCTAAAAGATGACTTTCTTAATATGTGTGAAAACATCCAAAAAATCACTTATTTCGGACCGGAGGGCTTATTGCCGGCTTTGTTGTGCTTGAAAAAGTACTTTTTTCCTTTTTCACGTGATTAAGGAAATCAGAGATTGAAAAATAAAAAGAAATCGAATGATTAGGAATACTTGAATCTTGTGCAAGTAGAACACGAAATAATACTTTCATCTGCATAAAATAAATGATTTTTTGAATATTTTCACATATTAAGAAATCCCACCTTTTAATATTAATTAGTAATGGAATTGATCATATTAACATTTATTATCTCATACAAACACTTCTAAGACATATTCCAACGCTATTTACTCCAAGGACAATATAGGAAAAAAATAATTAATTTATTCTTAAAATCTGTAAAAATTACTTATTTTGAACCACAAAAAAAATGCCAAAAAATCACTTATTTTGGACTGGAGGGAGTATAATTTGAGTTGTTGAATTATCTTAATCTCCGATCAAATGACCAGCTAGTTAATTCACCTTACCCGGAAGTATAAACATTTTGTACTTCGTCTTGTAAAATATAGCTATGGAAAGATAAATTAATAAATAGTACGATTGACTATAATGTATTCCTTTAATCATATAGCATATAAGCGCAAGGGCGGAACTAGCATAGTATATGCGTGTGCGTTCAAATTCAGTGACTTTGGTCTAACACAGTATTTGTCTTTAAAAAATTATTGAATTTATATAAATTGTTAATCTAGAACCCAATAATATAAACGAACTAAAATCTCAAACTCATAAATTTCAAATCCCGACTCCGTTTTTGTATAAGCGATCCCAATAAGTTTTGAGTTGAGGGGGTACTGTAAGAAGTAGTTTGTTATTCCGTGGCCTAAAGAGCTCTCTCTCTCTCTCTCTATATATATATATATATATATATATATATATATATATATATATATATATATATATGTAAATATCGGAAAAGCCTGACCTTTTACTTTATAATAAACTACAGTATATTTTTCCCAAAATCTATACACGAGCAATAACTTAGGAAAGTCGTTCTCTAGTCTTTTCAATCTCGTTTTTCAATTACTGTTTTTCTAACAGTTCTTTCTGCCTTTTTATGGTACTGTATCAAACAATATATTCATAATTATAACTTTATTCCTTATTCATTTGTTTGTTTTTTGGGGTATAATGATGATAATGGGCCTGGAGTATTTTAATCCTGTCTATTGTCTGTCGGTAGCTGGAAATCCAATTATAAAACTATCATAAAAGATCAGAGGACAACAACAAAATATACAGTATATTTTCACCTTGTGAGGTATGAGAAAAAAATGGGTACTCAAATCTACATCTGTTTGGTGAAAGTAAAAAGGTTATTTTCAATAGACACTCCATATAATAAAAGACATTTCTTAGGAGGACATGATTTAAAATATCCAAAAAAACACCAATGTAATGTCCAACAAAAGACTTGTGCTTGCTTTCTAAGGTTGTAAAGAATGTATCACTTCCTGGTTTCAACTAGCAAATGCTCCAGATTTCGAGGTTAATTTTACTAAGATAGATTTACGAAGTAAAATGTAAAACCAATAAAAACTCATGAAAACATTAATGATAAGTCAAATTAACTGTGATCAAAAGAGATAAGGAGATAAATGATTCAACCATATATGGGTTCGTGAATTTAGCAAAACCTATTGTTTCAATTTTGAAACTTTATATATACATATATATAACAAGTATAAATATAATAACTATATATAAACTTACTCTCTCAACTCAGAACATACAACGTGTATATTCTACATAATCTGTGTCCAACAATTTCTTTCCTTCCATCCTAAACAAACCAACTTCTAGCTAAAAATAGTACGGTATAGCCAGTTTTTGGACTGATCAATCAAAAATGTGTTAATAAAGTCAATGAAAAATAATTATTATTTTGCTACAATAGAGGCCGGTCCAACATATATACTGGAATTCGGTGCACTTGTATATGAACTCCAACATATTATCTTGAAATATTTACGGATTTTTAAGAATGTTTTTGTTCAGATATTATCTTTACAAGAAAAAGTAGCTAAATTTCAATATTTTTTAAACTGTAGCTATTTTTGAATTACCAATTATAAATCTAACTATTTTTATTTTTTCCCCGAAGGAAGCTTATAATATCAAAGTTTAGCTTACTTATGCTGGAACTCCAGCATAATATACTGGAGTATTTTCCGGATTTTGGACAGTATTTTCGCTCAGATTTATCTTTATATAAAAAGTGGCTAAATTTCGATTACTTTTGAAATTGGGCTATTTTTGAACGACCATTAATAAATCTGGCTTTTAAATTTCGCCCACTTCTAGGGATGATTTACTAAGAAAAATAAAATTTTTACATTCCTATCCCACTTATGAAATATTTTTACCCTACATGTTTAAGGTTTGAGTAAATTATATTTAGTATATCAAATTACCATTTTTGTACCATATCAAATTAAGGTTATAATTAATGAGATATTTTCTACTCCTTAATTAAAGCATTTCCGTTTTTTCCAGTACTAATCTATCACTTTCTCTCTCCTAACCCCTCATCCCCGTATCCCCACGTTCTTTTTACCCTCCCACGTTCTTTCTACTATTACCCTTCTTTTGAAACCACCCAATTTCCCTCTAAATTCAAACAAAATTCAACAAACCCTTTAAACAAATTCCTATCCACATTTTTATTTAGTTGAAGTTTATCAATGAAGAACAAGGAAGGTTACAAAAAGAGTCCAAAAAAGTTGAAGTTAACCATGAGAACATTAAATCTCCCAAAAAAAATACCTAAAAATCTACAGTAGGTGATATCCCTTCTTTCGATTTGGGTGTTTTAACACCAAAATCACCACAAAAACAAGTAAAATCTACACATGCAATGGAACATACTACTCACAGTTCATCTCCTAGACAAATCTGTGCCGAGATGAGAAAAAAACAAATCACGATGTAGATGCTGGAAGAAGTGCTACAACAGGCGGCAAACAACTGTCTTAATTTTGTAGATTATTCGTAGTTGTGATTTTCTACTATTTTCAATTGTAGATAAATTGTAGACTGTTTTTGCAGAAGATTTTGTAGAAGTTTAGTCGTTTTGGATTTGTGAAACTATAAAACAATGCATCTACAATTAGAATACAAATAATCTACAATTTACCGATAAAATATCTACAAACTGGAAACATTGAATTTTAATATCCCAATTCCCATTTCAATTGTAGATAATTTGTAAGTATAGGGAAAATTTTGTAGTCATCCATTTTAGGATGTCAGACATTGTAGTTAAATTATACCATAAATGTTGCAATTTGTATAAATTTTTGAAAATAATACTGCTTTGTACATCATTAAACTGATTTATATTTTATTTGACTAGATTTTGTTCTACACATAGGTTGTAGTATTATTTAAAGATAACATTTTAAAATCAATAATTTCTAATCATAGATTGTAGTTTATTTTGTCGTATAATTGTAGTAACTTTGTAGATAATTTCGAAAACAATATTGATTTATTCTTTTATTAAATTGATTTGTAGTTTAATTGTAGGAAAATATAGTAATTTTGTAGATAATACCGTAAAACCATAATTCTATGCAATTTCGAACTATACAAACCTGCACTTATGTTATCGTTGGTGATTGCCAATTCCAAAAGATGAAGAACAGATATATGATCACCAATATGATTTCTGAAAACGACGAAGAACAGAGAATATAGCAATTTTGAGTTGTTGAATCTCAAAGATTTGAATTCTACAATTTGAATTCAGTTTGGAAGTTGTTCGTACTTTTTTTGGTTAAATTTTTGAATTTTTGTTTAAGAGTGAATTACGCAGATGCGAAATCTCCTTTCTGTTTCAAAACTTGAATTTAATGAAGAATAAATCAATCCCAATATTCTTTCTTGATTTTTCGCACGTTATTAAGGGAAGATCCTGCCCTATTAATTCCTAATAAACGAATGGTACAGAAATTGTAAGAAAAATATGGACTAAACGGGTAATCTAAATATTATACACATAAATAATAATAAAGTTTCGTATATAATATAGGAATAAAAAAAACACGAGAAAAATCAAGTAAAATGGAGGCCCAACAAGAAAAATATGATGCAGTACTTAGAGGCCCAACTATCATCATAAGTTAGTACGGTTCTTCTGAAACTTACGCTGATGAACCTTTTTTAAATCTGTTCAGATTTTGACCTTATTAACAATTTTTTTTGAGAAAATGCGTCCCCCAGAATTTTGAAGCACCAGAGTGCACCAGAAATTATTACGATCACAAGAATTTTTCAGCATTATCCATTAGGATTTGTGAAAAAAATTATTACAATCACCATAACTGCTGCGAGCTTTAAAATTAAAATTCTTGTAATCAAGAAAAATCTTGCCAAACAAACTTTAAAATTTTGGCATGAGGTTTTTTTCTCAGAACTTCTGTTGCCGAGGTCAAAAAATCAATAGTGGCACTAAAGTGTTCAATTTTTTGTCATACTTCCGTGATTCTTAGCAAATATTTTGCATTAATTCTTAGCCCAACTAATAACTGACGCCAAGACTTCATTCGATCATCCAAGCTCAATTTTCATATACATGCAAGTTTGGAACTCCCAGAGGAAACAAGAATTTTCTTCTTGATCCAAATGATGGTAGATTATGGGTGTGTTTGGTAGGAAGGAACATATTTTTCGGAAAATGTTTTCCATTTTCCTCATGTTTGGCTTAAATGTCTTGTAAGATATTTTCTTTATCAATTCATTTTCCAGGAAAATATTTTCCTTATCAAAAGAAGGGAAAACATTTTCCAAAGTTCCTTTTCAACCTTCCTCACCCTCAACCAATCCTTCCTACCGCCTCTCCAAAAGAAGGGTTTTTTTTTTTTTTTTTTTCAAATTTCTATTTTTCCGTTACCACCCACCATACTACCCCGCAAAAAAATAACTTTTCTTTTTTTGCAATTTCAAATTTCTGTTTTTTCTTTTTTCTGTAGGCGCACAAAAATTTTTTTGTTTTACTATCCCGCCCCCACTCCTAGCCCAGCACCCCCCCCCCCAAAAGAAAAATTTTAATATATTTTTCAGGTTTAATTTATTGGTATAAAGACTCAAAATTTTACAAGTTTCAAAATAGTGAGTTCGAAGGTTTATGTGTTTTGAAGGTTACAGATTTAGAAATTATAAAGTTTACGGGTTAGAAATTCCGCGATTTTGAAAGCTTAGCGGTTCAAAAATTTATGAAATTTATGGGTCCGGAACGTTGTTGGTTTGGAAGTATAGCTTCATGTTTATTATATCTAAATTATTTATGAATATTCTTAAGAAATCATTTTCCTTAATTTGCGAACCAAACACCGAAAAATGAATAAGATTACTACTTATTTTCCAAGAAAACATTTTCTTGGAAAACAATTTCCACGGAAAACATTTTCCGTTATACCAAACACACCCTATATATACTTATTTACCAATTTAACTAGTTTGTAATCGCGTAATTGATTGATTGATATCATACAATAAAATTCTCCTTACAAACCACAGCAGAACAAAGGTTGATTTGTCTTGTTTGTAGTACATACTACATAGACCAGAAGTATTGCTTCCAGTAAAACAATTATGTAACAAAAATGGAGTTTTTAGAAATATAGTACCAACAATCAACACTACCAACAAGATGGATGAATAAATAATACGACTACAACATGAACAGAATCTGGTTGTAGCAAAACACATGTAACAAACAACATATTACAACCTCAACTCAAACAAATAAAGAATCACAATCTTGAATTTTACTTAGACATGGATTGTACTTGGGGAGCTTGATTCACTTGTTGGTTCCCATGATGCTGCTGAGCAACAATACCATTCCATCCTGCATCACATTTTTCACACTCCTGTTAGAAAATTATTTCTTTCTTGTACATTTAGTTCAATGGTATTAGAACTAGGTTAAAACTTTGATTTAGAATTTCCATCACCATAAATCAACAAAAATATTTTCACGTATTCGAACCAGTGACCTCACAAAGATTTTCAACGCAGTTGACCACTAAGTTATGCTTTTGGGCTGTGTCTATAGAGGTTCAAAACAAATTTTCCGTTATATGTATAATGTAATTTTTCCGCGAAAGAGGTTCACCATAACCCCCCCCCCCCTCCCTCCCCCCCAAATCCACCCTGTCTACAGTAAAAAGGACAGCTCGATGCACTAAGCTCCTGCTGTGCTCGGGTTCAGGGGAAGGATCGGGCAACAAGGATCTATCATACGCAACCTTACCCTGCATTTCTGCAAGGGGCTATTTCCACGGCTCGAACCCAAGACCTCCTGGTTACATGACAGCAACTTTACTAGTTACACCAAGGCTCCCCTACTCCTGCCTACAATACGGTGAAAAGATAATTGTACCAAGTGTGACATACATACCTAGAGCAGGATCAAGTCCCCTGTGTTGAAGCTCTCTGAACTCTTGACAAAGAGAGCAACATGGACAGAATATGTGGGAAACTATGTCTGAATAAGGAGCTTCCACAAGATTATATTTATGTCTGAGCTTAGTTCTATACTTAGAGCCCATCATCCATTGAGAGCAAACAGCAGGCATCATCAGCAAGTATAAGAAAGTCCCCAAAGGACATGCTGCAATCACCATAAATAAATCAATCCTTAATTAGTGGAATATTATTTCACAGAATAAGCCAGCAACAATTGTTCGTTCACCAATGACACTGTTTTATTGCTCAAAAGGAAACGAGTTTAACTTCTATACACTGACGATGTAAAAAGAATTGCAGGCACATTTAGGACTTACTCATTTCTCCTGCATCGAGGACTTCTGCTATCTGTCCGAATGTTACACAAGGTAAGAATGATGTCATAACAGCTGCACAAGCAAGAATGTTATTTAGAAGCGGATCCAGGATTTTAAGTCTAGTAAACATTTGTCATAATAGCTTCACAAATGAGGATGTTCTTTAGAGGCGGATCAAAAATTTTAAGTTAGTAAACCGCTGGTCCTAACAATTGCACAAACTAGAATAATCTTAAATTAAAGGCGGATCAAGGATTTTAAGTCAGTGAATACAAAGTACGATTATATTATCACCTTTTTTTGTGATAACACATGAATTTTCTAATATATAGATATAAATTTCAACTACATATATAGTATTCTGAGTCAAAAGGAGTGGATGTTGAGTTGTCCTACATCGAGGAATTTGAGGTCCTTGGTCTCCTTATATGACTTGGGCAATTCTCATCTCACAAGCTAACTTTGGGGGTTAAGTTAGGCCCAATGTCCATTCTTATCGGTGGATGCTTGGGAAAGAAAATATTTCCCAAGCATCCAAACACCAAAAAATTATTTTCTTTAAAAATATTTCTTATTAATAGAGGAAATATTAATGGCAAAAGTGGGGTCTGGAGAGGGTAGTGTGTACGCAGACCTTAACCCTACCCTAGGGTAGAAAGGCTGTTTCCAAATAGAAACCCGGTATCCTTCCCTCCAAGAACTTCCCATCTTGCTCTTAGGGAGACTCGAACTCACAACCTGTTGGAAGAGGGGTTGCTTACCATAAGAGCAACCCCTCTTCTCACACAGCATAATAACACATAACAAAATAAATCATTAGCAAGGAAAAAGAAGAAATATTGTAATTACCATTAGTCTGGTTCAAATGACAATCAAATAAGCCAGTGCTCCAGGGAGCTCCAATTGGTAATGGCGATGGCGGCTGTACATACTTTACTCCTTGGTACTGTGGAGGAGGCTGTGAGGCAACTGGTTCACCACTCTCAGCTGGCTGAGGAGTTTCTATTTCATTATCTGCTTCAACTCTTCCCATTTTATCCAAAAAATTTACACCAAACCCCTCAGTAGATAGGATGAAGAAATTTTTTCTGTTCAAATATCAATGAGCTCTTTCTTTCATATAATATAGGGGAAATGGTTGTGTTTGTTATGTTGACGAGAAGACAGACATGTCCAGAGTAGACGGTGACTTGAACCCAGGACCTAACGGTCGTAGATGGAGGTGCTTACCAACTGAACAAGTCTCACTTGTCGCATCTTTGACTTGGAAAAACTAATCAATGAGACTATTCATATTAGCTGCATGTCCCTTTCCACGTTATACATTTCACCAATATCAGAGAAGTGTACAAAATTAAGGAGGTAAAATAGCACGAAATTTTCTAATTATAACTAATTTACAAGAAGATTCCAATACCATTTTATTCCAAGTTGGATATATATATATATATATTCATATGCCACTAGCCGAGTTTGGTGACTAGTTGCAACTTAAATGAAGGATTAGTACAACGTCCCTTTTAATTGTTTTAATTTGCATTTTAGTATTTTCATTTTCGTCCCTTACGGCGAGGGTCGATTTGGAAACAGCATCTCTGCTTCCAATCGACCCTCGGCGTTGAAGGATTAGTACAACGTCCCTTTTAATTGTTTTAATTTGCATTTTAGTATTTTCATTTTCGTTGTAGATATTAGTCTATCCTCATTTCTTCTCTCTCTTCAATTTTCAGCAGAGTCTATAGGACTTGCTGTTATTTAGAAAGAAAGCAAAAGAAGATACGACATTCTGGAAGCTAATTATTCAAAACCAGAAAAGAAAAATTATTCAAAGTCAACTTAAGATAGGAAAGACGTGTAATGCATTAGAGCAGAAGATTGAGAGAATAATGTTCACATTAAGCCAATATGTCAGATAACAAGACATGCTTAGCATCATTATAACAGCTAATGCATGACTAAACTCAATAATATGCAGTACATGTTTAGCATTTGAGACAAGAGGGGTTGCTCTGATGGTAAGCAGCCTCCACTTCCAATCGAGAGGTTGTGAGTACTACCCTCCCCAGACCCCACTAAGTGGGATTATACTGGGTTGTTGTTGTTGTTGTTGTTGTTGTTTAGCATTATGGCGTGATATTCCTTACTGCTTTTTGGCTCGACTCTGTCTAGCACACAGATTTCACAACTTGGGAGAGTACGACCCTTGCCCCTCTTGTCTCCTCCCAACTAAAATACCACGCTCTTTCTGTTGTATGGTTCAAACCTGTGACCGGGGACTAATCCACACATCATGTGCTATGACCTTACCAAGGGCGACGCTACACTTTGGTAAGGGTGATCAATTTGTCGGAAAATTACACTACGTATATAGGTAAAATATCAGGTTTTAGAGGTACATAATATATATTGAACACTCTTTGTCGGAAACTTTTTTTACTTCTTTCAAATTTGAACATGCTGAAATTTCCGGCTCCGCCGTTAGTCCTTACTGCTGAACCAAAGCCCTCGATCACTTAGAGCAGATAATTCTATTGAGAAAAATATGAGAATGGCCAACATACTTGACAGTTTGGCTTCCTAGCTAGCTGGCAATTTGAGATATTACAGCAAACATAACAAAATCATTGCTGAAGCCAAATTGGGAAAAATCTCAGCTACATTGATTAATTACGTATTACAGTACTACCAATATTTCTGTTACAGCATGCAGCTACCAGCCTACCACATATCCTGCTAATTAAATTTCTATAATATTATTTCTGTAAGGAATGTCCAGAGCAGCCTTTCTGTGCCATGCTAATTACACAAATCAGATCAAGGCAAAAATTAAAAGAAAGGCTATACAAACAGCAATAATAGGTACTCTGTATATATGTGATCTACTACTGGCTGAGGCAGATGTAGTTTCATGCTCCCTCAGGCAATAGTCACTGACCAGTTGAGTGAGCAGAATAGTAGCAACAATAAGCAGCGACAAGCCCTGCAAAAACTCGCATTGCAACAATCTTTATCTCTGATTGTTCGTCATCACTGCCTTCTCGCCTATGAACACACTCCAAAATTTGAACAAATCAAGAAATAGCTGCAGGCTAGAATTTGGATGTTCAACCACTACATCTGAACTTTCCCGGTCTGACTAATATAGTATGTGATCCAGTTACCACTAATGAGCCGGAAGCAGAGCAAACTCAATCTCTTGTAATGTTTTTCCTTTTGTTTCCACCACATTCTTTTTCACAAAGGCCACTGCCAACAAGCAAAAACCAGCAAAGATTGCATACACAATTTGTGGTCCAAGATGCTCAAGCATCGGCAGAAACAGAAGACCAACTAAAAAATTGATGACCTGTTAAAGAGCAAAATATGCAATCAGAATATATTAGGAAAGAAAAGATGAAAAATTAAAGCATCAGTCTCAACAAAAAGGTATGAGATTTCAGATAAAACAAAAGCTATGAGATTTCAATAACAGCAACAACAAGAATAATAATAAGTAAAATTATAATAAATGGCAAATGCCAAGAACACTTCACAATACAAATTACTGATGTAGCTGAACCAAGCATGAACTAGAATGAGAATGGGGACATAAGTAGGCACTGATCTCATTTCTTTTTCCATTTTTATATATCAAAAAATGATCTCATACCATTTCGCGCTCAGAACAGTATTTATATTTACCAGCCAAATTTTAGATCTCTCTTAGAATGATGTCAAGTCTTCTTGGCAGACTTCTATTTTAAGCACAAAATACTTTGACCATCCAACATTTCGTCAGAGATTCAGAGAGTTGATCGTGTGCAAGGATTTGATTCTTATTTGAAGCAAAGAATACGAAATAAATACTGTAGAACAAGTTTTGGGGTGAATTAGGATACCCCTCGAGTCCTCCATCACTCTAAATAGTTCATTTTTTCTGCTTCTTGGCAGTTTAAGGGGCTTAGAACAAGGAGATCCATTTTGTCATGCAATGAGCAATGTAACGCTATTGGTTTGATTACCACTTAAGTAGATTGTGCAGACAGAACAGTCCTCTGGCTCAAGATGCAATGATCTTTTTACTGATAACCAAGACTTCTCGAAGGGCTAGTGGCATACAGTTCGGAACTCGGCGATAATTGGCCCGCCCCGCTACCCTTGTCCAATTAAATACCATGATTTTCTCTGCGGCAGGGTTCAAACCTGTGACTCGTGATGGATGAATTTACCTGCACGGGTTGTTTGACTTACGCCCAATAGCAGAATGTGGTTATGTGTGTACATTTAGGCTGATGCTCTCAGCAGCGTCTCATTGTGTCAAATGACTCGACAGCTAGTTTCTGTATTAACCAATGAGAAATATGTGTTTTCCAAGCAAATACCAGTGAATAATCCTCCTCCTTACAGTCACCCCTCCCTCAACAACTAGTATTGTGCATCCAGCCCAAACTAGTTAAAGTTGGCCATATGAATCCTCAACATCCATTTTCACTCTGTTTGGACCCGATTCATCCCAATACTCAATTCGCTCAAGCAGATAAAAAATGTTACTCAGACTTGAAGGTTTGCTTATGAACAACACATTGCATCATATATTGTTCATCCAAGGAGAAAGTAAAGAGAATAATTAGCATGAAACAAAACAATCAAGAGCAGGAAGAAAATACCCAATGTGCAGCCATGCAGAAAGCCATTGCCTTTGCCCTAATCCGGCCAGGGAATATCTCTGACAGTAGGAGGCTAGGGACTGGCCCAGCGCCCAAAGAAAATGCCAAGACATACCTAACATAAAAATAACATCCATTATTGAAAGAAAACAACCAGCCTTTGCTTTTCTGCATTTCTAGTTATCTTCTTAATAGTCAATAAAGCTACCTACAGCATGAAATTGTCTCATCTTTCATTGATTTAACAGTCATTAAGTACATGACACTTTTCTCTAGAAATCAATTGAAACAATTATCCACAGAAGCAGTACTGAAACTACTTATCTTCATCTCTTAGGTGCTTTACAACAGTATAAAGGGCATATCTAGTCCTATCTATGAATAATTAACCACTACAACAACGACAATCTTGAAGTGCATTACTCACAGTAGGGTCCCACCAACTGATAGGAATAATACTGCAGAGCTTGGTACAAATGAACTCGCTGCTGTTACTTGAAGGGCCGTTGCAATTGCCTGAACCAAAAACATCTCAGAAGTTTAAGCATGAGAAAACAAAATATAGTGACACGTCTAGGACAAACCATGGTAAGCAACTAAGCAAAGACACGTGTTTTGAACTACATGCTCCTATTGAGTATTGATTAATATGGGATTGAGCACAAGATTATGTTACCATGCCAAAGAAACTCCCAATAAGAAGCACCTTCCTCCCAAGCCTATCCATCAAAATCATTGCAATAATAGATCCTGTGGATGTTAAAGACAACAGTGAAATTAGAAATCACCAACACATCCAAGTCTCCAAGAGTGTTATACATGTTTGATATGGAGAGATGACTGTTACCTGTTAAGTTTACGATCCCAACGCATGTGTTTGCAATGTCTGAAGGTACTCCAGCCTTTTTAAAAACAGTTGAAGAGAAATAAAATACAGCATTTATACCAGATAGCTGTTGCAAAGCAAATAAGGCAGATCCCATGAAAACCACTGTCCAATCGGCAAAAGTTATAAATTCATTAACTTTTTCGGACAAGAAAAACATTGACAGAATGAAAACACATCATAAATAATTATACCTTTAAAATGACGACCATACAGTAACTCCCCAAACTTAACATTATCCACCTCATCTCCTTTGTCTGTCTTTGACATTTCCGCAATGGCATATTTAACATGTGATGGTCCCATTAGCTTTTCAAGCTCTTCTTCAGCCAAATCAGCTCTTCCTCTCTGAGTAAAGTCCAGAAACAAAAGGCGAAAAGGGAAGTAAGAGAACCATAAGATGTTGAGTGCTTGTAAATAATAGAACAAGGAATTGACAGTAAATCAATAAGGTCCTGCATCGGATAGAGATGATAATATACCAACTTTTTTTGACAAGTATAATAACATGCCAACTATTCTATGGTATAAATACGGTGTAGTCTTGGCTGTAGTATCAGGACCTCAGGACCCCAAGACAAACAGGTGGCAGGAATGAACCAATAATGTTTAGTAGTTGTATTAAACCTGCTAAGTTATTGTACAGAGGAAGAAAACAAACCCCATCAATGAATAGAGAAAGCAATCAGGATAATGTTGTTGGAATCTATCAAGCTTATATATCCTTCAGTTATTTCATTCTGGCTTCATAAGAAAACATGTGTAACATAGATATAAAATTAGAAGGAAATTCAAGTATCCGCAGATTCACTTAAAACAGCCAGTTCCGAGAAAATTGGACGAGTTATGCTTTAGGACATGGAAAGACGTTTAAAATAATCAATATGTTCATTTTACCCAACATTGGATGGATTGTGTTACGATTTTGAGTATGATTGCATATAAAAGATATGAATATATATTTAAGAGAGGAAACCGAGCAGTAGTTTATAAATATGGATCACCCTCGCATGCATTTCAAGTATTCACTTGTCAACTGAAATAAAAAGCGTCTTCCATTGCGTGAACTAGTGAGTTTGAAATGTAAATATTCACAAGAAACTGAACTTGTTAATGTGACTTTCCTATCCAATGCAATACATTCATTGATATAAGAGCATGGTTCCCAACCTTAAAAAGCCAGTGAGGACTCTCAGCGCAAAATTCCATCAAAACAGCAAGTAAGGCAGCAGGAATAGTGGATATCCAAAAGCAAACCCGCCACCTGAGACATCATTGTAGAAGTAGTTACACATCATTCAATTAAATAATGGAATGCTTTAAGCATGTACGCTAATCGATTACTTCTTAATACGCACCAACAAAAGCAGTTTAGCAGTCTCAAATTGAAGAAAGATTGTTTGTTTGTCCAAACAGTGAAATGGAATAAAAGGAGTAGAACATTTTTTTCCTTTATCTCGGCCAGCGCTATCATTAATCTAAATATAGGAAAAGAAGATAAAGGCCAAAGCATCCTTACCAACCAACAGTATCCTTGGCAGGAATTCCAACGAGGAGAGCTCCCAGGAGCCCTAGGCATGTGGCAATCTGAGTGAAACTCCCGTAGGTGCCTCTAACAAAAGCTGGTGAAACCTGGTCAAACAAATTAGATGTAACTAAAATGATAGGATTAGGAGCAAAGGATAATATCATGTACCTCTGCAACATAGAGAGCAGCAACAGCAGGGCCAAGGCCCATCCCTATTCCAACAAATAACCTTCCAAGAAGCATAACTCCAAGAGTACTTGTTGCAGCACTACATTTATGCAGTTGAAGAACCTTCAGTTAAGTTCCAGAAACTCGTATTGTAATAAAATTGAATCAAGAGTTTCTGATTTCACACTCTCGTATTCCCTCCGGTTGATATAATTCAATAACTTAAACGGAAAAGAAAAACACCCATGTGCCATATGAAGCAACCTTTACAAGACTCTTAAGAATAAGTCTGCAGGAGACTTTGGCAATGCAAAAGATAGCAAGACTAAAAATACCACCCACGGGATTAGACACTTCTATTAATAACCCATTCATCCCAATATACAATGAAAAGAAGAGAACTCAAGGCTTCACAACATTTGGAAGGTATTGCAGAGAATATTCACCAGTACTTTCAATTTGAAAAGGCTTAGTATAGCTACTAAAAATGTTTAGTCTACAGGTTTACCTCATAGAAGCACCTATTATCATTGGTAGAGCACACAATTGAAAGCCTCTGCGACGACCAACCCCATCTGCTATCCAACCACTGAATATAGAGCCCAGAAAAGCACCTCCCAAACACGTACTCACAACCAGACCTTCAGTTGAAAATAAAATTATCATATCAGATGGACTCTGTAGAAAATGAACTAAACAACTAGATGAAGAGAATTGTCTTAAAAGAAGCAAGTGCAGACAGGGGCGGCTCAAGGAGATTGGTGGCCTAAAGCCAATTTTTAATCCGGGGCCTTTTAAAAGAAAAAAAATTCATTTATATTTTTAATTAAAGTCTATTTTTCTAGCTTTTTAAGATGTAAAGTTGTTAATAGTTTCTTTTTATAAATAATAATTTAACCTCTTCTAAGATATTGTTGATCTTATATAATAGAACCATACTCAAGAAGTTAATAACTTAATATCGAAACAATTTTTGATGTTCTAACATACTTGTTGAACTCTTGAGACCTGAGGGGGAAAAGAAGAATGCGAATATAGTTTTATCAACGGTACTCTTCAACTCTTGCTTTTATTTTTGGAAAAAACAGAACTCTGTTCTTTCTACAGAGAACAATATAACTTTTAATTGGACAAACAGAATCACTCCCCCACACCCTTGTCACGAAAAATAAAACTTTTTCTTATTTAAATTTTAGGATTAACATAATTAGTAAACTACCAATATTATTATTCTCCTTTTACATTATTTCTCCCTAAAACGTGTAATAAGTTTTTAGAATCTGTTTTTTGGTATCTTCTATAGTCCAAGTCTTATTTTTTATCTTTACCTTTTATAAAATATTTTACTTACTTATTTTAAAATATCCAATATATTTAGACCCTACCTCTAAAGATTAATGTGAAATGCATATGATCCAGCTTACCTTAATTAGATATATTGGGTTCGAGTCTTGGGGTTAAACAAATCCTGCTAAAATGAGTTCTTTCTTTTACTAAGCCTTACGCGGTACGAGTCTAGATTAGTTGGGATCTCAATACAAATACCTACAGAAAACAAAAAGGAAAATTTGGGGGCCTAAAGACTTTGCTTTAGTGGCTTGACCCTTAGGCCGCCCCTGAGTGCAGATGCAATCGCTCGACAGCAGGTTTGACTGAACTCACTGCCTTGGACTCCACCTCTGGATATATTACAAAAAAAATTAACATTTGTATTTATACAAATGTAGCACCCACTGTCACAAATGAGTAGTGCATGCAGTGATAATCAACCTGCGCTGACTCAAAATTCAGGATCCGCCTAGAGAAGGGAGGACACAGAGGTTCAGGTGGGTTGAGCGGTGGTCTGGGGGGGGGGGGATCGGGGATCTTTAAGGCAAATGGCATAGAGTACCTTCTGCCAAGGTGCTGCCGCTGAAGCCAAGGTCCAAAGACATGCTTTCTAGAGTGTCATTAACCACCCTGAATAAACCAAGCCAAAATCAATTGTGAAGGAAAAAGTCAAAAAAAAATAAGGCCATTTGACAAACTACATTGGTAGGATTTATAAAAAGAAACCAAAATTTTTAAATTTAGTCATACCCGAGATGGTAGCCAAACAAGAGAGATGAAATAATTGCGACCAATATATGTGGTAACGGGCGTTTCCATGAGGGGTTTCCGATTTCTTTCCAGACACCATTTTGCAGGCGACCTAAAAAATTCGTATGAGATCAGCCATATAAGCTCACACTTTAACATGGTACGATGTGAAGTAGTATCATACTAAAATATATCCTAGTATAATGTTAATATGATTATGTCTCTAAGCTGATGGTACACTAGTATAATACTATTTTATTCAACCAAGTTGCAACATTTTATTTCTCTATTTGAGCTCAAGAAAATCCAGAACCTGCCAGTAGCGTTTTCAGTATTTACTGAGCAGTTTTTCAACTGCTTTTTCATAAAAATAGAAATGGCATGATTTTCATCAAAACGGAATAAGAGAGAGAAACAGATCTTGGCATGACCCAAAATTTAAAAAAAAACACCCATCTCGTGTTCACCCCTTTAATCCCCAAATACTATAATAAGCTGCATTCAGAACGTACTGATTCTAAATCTAACATCCGTCTTGTAGATTCGCTTGAACACGCAAATAATTTCATCTTCTTTTTGTTTTTTAAAGAAAAGAATGTAAGGGATAGGTACCTAAATTTTGTTCACGGTCATCATAATCATCAGTGAAATGGTCATTAGCAGAAGCACGCTTGTAGATCGAATAAGCATCTGCAAGACGAACCCCTCTCATACTCTGTAATTGCGATCTATGATGCCAATACTGTAAGAAGATTCCCAATCATATACAAGCCAGCCTGCCCAGATCCATTCAGCGTACAAAAATCATTAGTTATCAGCTGGCCAGCCACAACATCACTTCATAACCGACAATGTCTAATCTAAACGCAGCACAAATCTCAGATCTAATGTGAAGGGAAAGTTCCATATTTGAAACCGACAATTCAATACTCTTATTATCAATCGAGAAAATTCTTATCCTTTAAATCAGATATAGAAGAAAAAAAAAGTACAATCTTTTATGTTTTGAACTGAAACTAAATTTGGCATTGGCTGCTTAATTATCTACCATTACCATATAAGCGCACCTATAGAGAGAAGAAAGAGTCTCTCTGTGTGTGTGTGTGTGTTTGTCAGTACTCGTTCATTACCTTGTGAAACGTTTTGGAAGACCGGAAAAAAGAAGAATAATTGCGACAGCAGAAAGGTACAGTCAGAAGAAAAGGAACAGAAAATGTAGCTAAAATGGAGTCAGTATTTGCATTAAAATGTTAAGAAGGAAAAGTAAAAGGAAAACGTACAAATGCAAATGCAAAAAAGTGAAAGAAGGAACCTTAGAAATGGAGTTATTCAGTTGCGGTGGGAATAGCTAATAAGTATTTGTCACTTTGGTCACTTACAAAGGAAAAAAGGTTAAGTGTGTCTGTCATATGCATATGCAATTGCGGCAGAGACCATGGAAGGAAAGGAGCAAACAGAGATGATGACACGAAGGAGGATCTACAACTCTACGACAGCTCTCAGACCACCACGTGGTCCAATGTTTCTTTTTTTATTTTTTTTGGTCCAATATTAGTTGCTCTTGATTATTTTTTTCTTATGTCTCGCCTATCATACTATGACACGTCATTGTTTTTGCATGTACTACATTTTAGGGACAGTGTAGTGATTGCTTCACAGATAATTACTATAATTGAAGGAGTATTGTTTTATTTAAGCTGAAATGAAAGAAAAATAAACTAATTCCTTCTATCCAAAATAAATGATTTTTTGGCATTTTTATGTGGTCCAAAATAAGTAATTTTTTCGAATTTTAAGAATAACTTAATGATGTTTTTCCTATATTGTCCTTGAAGTAAATAGTGTTAGAATATGTGTTAGGAGTGTTTATGTGAGATAGTAAGGTTAAAATGGTCACTCCTATTATTAATTAATGTTAAAAAGTGACTTTTTTAATATGTGTGAAAATATCTAAAAAATTATTTATTTTGGACCAGAAGGAGTAGTATATTATTACAAGTGAGCTAACTTGAAAAAAAATTTCAAATACTTTTAAATGTGCCCTGACCCGAGGGTTGCATTTAACAAGCAGAAGTAAGGTCTCGGTAGCTTCTACCTCAAATCCCACTTGTTACACCATAATGGCATGTTATTGTTGTTATTTTAAATATATTTCTTTTTTCATAAAAAGGAAATCACGCAATTAAAAGTGATTTCTATATATTATCTCTTTTTTTATGTTGGTTTCCTTTTTATTGTTTTGGTATCTTTCTTACCTCTCGCGCTACTAACTTTAATAAGGTACTCTTGGATACCATTTCAAGTTCGGTTTCAAAAAATTGTCATATCTATTTTATTTTTTTTAATCAATACGGATCACATACCTAATGATTTTGACCCAAAAACATCGGTCAGTTTAAATTATTGATTAAGAAGATATACCAAACCATTCCAACTAAAAAAGTTAAGAAAATTTTAGTCCTTGAGTTCTTACTGTGACGGCGATATCAAAAGCTTAGCCTGAAACTTGAACAAAATTTATCCTTTCTGTTAGGACTAAAATCTTAAGTAATCGACATTACACAAATCATAATCTCGTGCAAAAGTTACTAGTAAGATGGAAGTTGAGGATCCAACCAAAGATCAGGCCACCTATTCGTGAAGTCACCATACACGCTTATAGCTAAAGAAGCATTCGGGCATCGGAGTGTAACTTTCACAAAGTAGGGGCAGATTGGATTTTGACCCGAAGTTCAGTGGAAATTGAACCCGTGATCTCATGGTCTGTTCTTAGTACCTTAGTAGACTCACATTACTAATGACAGAACCATCAATGCCAGAAACATGTGCTGCAGTCTGATTATGCAGAAGTGAATAGTTGGGGCAGCGCGAACAAAGAAAACTTGTGGCAGAATTAGACAACTATACTCAGTTCTATTAACAATTAATTGAACTTGGGAATTAATTGAGAACAGTTTGTAAAGCTTAAGCCCATACGCCACTTTTACAAAATTATGCTATACAACAATTCACTAAAGTTACAATAGCAAACCTGTAAAAGGTAGTCTCTCTATAGATTAATAAACTGGTGACAACAATCATCGCGTCCAAAATCAATGTGATATACCACATACACTGCAGCACCCTCCAGGATGCAACAGAAAAGAACAAGCCACGCATCAAGAGATCAGTTTTGTCAGGTAGCACCCAGTGATGAGCTAAGCACCTGAATCTGCAAGAATATATCAATGAAAACGTGGATTTAAAGTACTTGCAAAGGAAAAGATTGAACTAAATAATTGTGCACGCTATACCTTATTCACAAGCATATTTACTTGCTCTCTGTACATCTCCTTCATGTCAATGATATCAGCACGGAGTTCTTCCAACTATCACAAACAAGTACACGTACCGTGAATAGAAATCCAAAGAGCACTATGAGAAAAGATCAATACTTCACTGTGGACATAGATTATATTTCAAATGGACAATTGATCTATGAATAACAAAACAAGGGTACTTGACAAGTTGCATCCCCGCGCACCTAATCTACCTTGAACAACTGCACGTGTCAGTAAAGCTAAATACTACTGCATAGTCTTGTCAAATTCAAGTACTAAGGAATAACATATAACAGCAAGAAAATAGGATCTGATAAGTCTAACTGAAGTCAAGCCCATAATCTTTATCACACTTCCATTGTTTAAAGAATTATCATCTAGTGTCAATGAAAAGATAATGAAATGTTGGTTTGTACACAGAGGGGCTCAGGTGAGTCAGAGGAGGATGAAAATGCATCAACAATTGGAGAACGAGAGAAAAAGCAGAGATGCAAATGTGTCTACTTAGGTGAGAAGAGAAAGGAAATTGGAGAGTATATAGCACCTGGAGAGCGTAAGCGGTATATCATCCAGGATAATAGAGTAAAAATGTAATCTATGGCAACAGAGACCAAAATAAAAATGTATTCAAAACAATGTGGTTTAACAGATACAAAAAGTTCACAGTGATGAAACTGAAAATGGAGGCTGACATCTAACTAGCCTTTTTTTTGGTAGTAGGTTGTCATCAACTAGAATGAAGATACTCTAAAGGAAAGAAGTAATCCCGACGTGGTAAAACTTCCCCTAACAAGTAAATAAACTCATGCTTACAATGCCAAATAAAGGAAATCAGGTAATGTTTGAATAGAGATCCAAAGCCAAACCATATAGGATGACACCTAAGTGTTTGCACACTAATATGCTTGAACAAACATGAATGACTTGTACAAAGTGATTTTTTTCAATATAAATCCAAAAGGATGTTTTACAGAGAAGAATACTCATACTCATGCATGCAGAGAATAGAACAGAGCAAAGATACAGAAAAAGAGGAAAAATCCTACACCAACTGGGTCCGAATCTACCCAATAAGCCTCGAATGAGACCCAGAAAACCTCTAGTAGTGCAGATTTCAGAGGCAACACTAGAGGAATTATAATTTTGTTTCTTTGACCAGAAGTCACATTTTTAGGCGGCATTTGCACAGACCCGAAATAAAAGGAAAAGTAACTAAAATTTGACCCAGAACTTTCAAAAAGAAAAAAGGGAAATGATTTTTTCAAAAAATGTTGAGAGGTGAATGTGCACAAATTTCTCATCCAAAATGTATCACTATGTTGAGGCGATTCATACAGTTTGTACAAGTGTGCATCACATTACACTTTGCGGGATTTCAAGAAATATCTGTTTTAGAGCCTAATAGAATAAAGAATGTTTCCTTTATAAAGCCTAATTTGGGATCAGCACGAGAAATATGCTTGTGGGAGGAAAAAAATCATGAACTGTAGAGAAGAAACCAGTTTGTACCTCCTCATCACGTTCACCCATCAATTCAAGAGCTGCTGAGTGTCTCCTTCTAAGTGCATCTAGCTCTGCCCGAATGCCAGGCAGCACGGAAGCTTCTGAACGAAGCTTTTCACACTAAACAAATACAACAAATTTCAAACATCACAAAGGGAAAACTCTTAGAATAAAATAGAAGTTATATATTCGGAGAAAAGAGTTGACCTCTGCAGTCATTTTAACCAACTCCTCAGCCAGGGAGTCGCGGATGGACTCCATAGATGCCTGGAAGAATCAATCAGTTAGTACCAGAAGGAAGTCAGATGAAAACAAACTGGTTTGCAAGGAAAAATAACCTTGCATGAAAGTAAACCACGATAGTTTCAGCTCCTATGGTTCGTTGTTTTAAATAAATGCTAGCAGTAAATAAGCTTAATAACACAGTGCAAAAAAGGCCAACAAAAACATCAAAATTATAATATAAGTGCACATGATATGCGATTAAAAGGATCAGTAAGAGAGTCCATAGTCCATACAAGTCGAGACATATATGATGCAAGTTCCCCTTCCTTCTGACGAAGTGCAGCTTCGAAAGCACTTGATGTCATGCTCTTCATAAAGTATGGACTCACATTACCCTCCAATGCATTTCTACGGTCAGATAAATTGTCAGACGAGTCCAAAGATGCTTGTAGAAAATAGCTTTCCTCCATGCTACTCAAGCTGCTAGCACTTGAAAGTCTCCGCGTCAGACTTCCTGCAGTTAGGTGATTGTTAGACATCGGGAAACACAAACCTGTAAAGCTCCATCTTGAAAAGTAGACTTGGTATCAATACCATTTTCAATCCCAGATTTCTGCTTCATTATTGGGATTTGATCAGGTACAAAATTAGATGGAGTACGGGTTGCCCTTTCTTGATCCAAACGAGCAGCTTTCTCCCGCTCTAACTCCTGTAAAACATGGGGACAATTGACTCAAACATATTTCTCATTAACAAAAATAAACACCAAGAATAACTAGCATGAAATACCAGGTTGTTTCCAGGTATTAATCCAGTCTAAATATATTCCACCAATAAATATGTGATAAAGGTTTAGCAATCACGGATTTCAGAATAGGAGATGCATAGTGTTAAATCATATAAAAAGTTAACACAACATGAATTTCTTCACCTGTAACTTCCAGTGTAGATTACTTTGAGTGATACCATTACAAAACTTGTGTCCTGTGCTTATATATTACTCCCTCCGTTTCACATTAAATGGGGTATTTTCCTTTTTAATATGTTCCAAAACAAATGACACATTTCTGTTGGAAATAATTCAACTTTTAACTCTTCATTTTACCCTTGTTGCCCTTACTGAGAAGCTTTTATAGCCACACAAATCGCATGGCCCCACAAACCTTTTACCCCTTAAACTTTTAAGACCACAACTTTCAAAAGTCTTCTTCTTTTTTGTTAAACTCCGTGCCGAGTCAAAGTACCTCAAATAATATGAAACGGAGGGAGTAAGAATTTTCATTCTCTCGTTATTTTGATGCTTTTAAAGACAATAGAACGGCGAACAATTGTCATTACACAAGTGGCAAAGCTCAGGTGATAGAGCATTTACTGCCACAGATTAGATAAATGCTAAATGACATCAACCATTTAAGTAGGTCTCAGAACTTAAAAGAGAATAAACTTATCAAATGTCTAGCAGGTCAACCCATAGCTGGTACAAAAAAGAACAACCAAACATATTCTTCGGTTGAAGCATCCTGATCATATTTATATTATGCTGCATGTAAAACCGCAAGCATCATCGGTGCAAAAAGGCATTGACACAGCTAATTAATTGGAAAGTAAAACATAATGTGGTTACCTGCCGCAGGAGTTCCTGGTGAGTTAATGCTTCTTGTAGTTCCTGCTTGTGTTTCCTTCTGACTTCTTTAATTTCTTCTTCAAGCTGATTCACGCGACCTTCGTTAGTCTCAGCTTCCTCCTTTAGAGCAAGATATTCCTGCCTATTCTCCGCGGCCCTCTGTCTCTCTTTGTCAAGGGACCTTGTTAGCTGTGTCTGTTCAGCTCTTAGACAAGATATCTGCAATACTAAATTTGTAAGCAAATTCCTGGGAAGAAGCTCTATGGAAGCAGCATCATAGCAATAGGTAAAAGAACCTGAGCCTCAAGCACATTGATTCGAGATAGGGTTTGAGAAAGGCGTTCACTAATAGATCGCTCCTTCTCCTCTGCAGTTGCAGCTTTTGCCTCAGCTTCCTGCAGAATCAAATTAAGAATCCCTTCGAGTTTCAACTATAAATAACGTTTGTATAAATTTCTCTTAAAACCTGAAGACGTGAATTCAAGGTTCTCTCGACAGCAGCCCAAGCTTCAGTCTTTCTGGCGTTTGTTTCCTGTAATCAAAGAAGATGCATAGAAACATAGACATTAGAAATGCGGTCCATATAACAATAGGTCCATGAACATTTATTTATACCAATATGAAAAATAACATCTCAGCAGCAACCTGCATGGCTTCTATCTGCCTGAGAAGAGGTCTGGTAGATTCGGGAACTTGTGTTATCAACTCCTCACATCTACGCTCACTGGCCTAAACATAGAAGAACAAATATATGCAAAGCAAACATAATTAAGCAGTAAAGCAGAAAAATTTGCAAAATAAAAGAGTAGAGTGCAGTTATACTTGGTATCTTTTCTGGAGATCCTCAATGTCTCTGCGCAACATATCTTCCCTAAAAACTGCCTGCAGGTGAAGAACATATTAGGCACTGGGAATTAGATGGACAAACCCCGATGGGACACTATTCAAGAATATAAACCTGCTGCTCCGTTCTGCTTAGTGTCTGCCTTAATTCTTCAAGTGCCTGAACAAGCATGGCTTCACGGTCTTCAGCCTCTCTTAGGCGACCCTCTAGTTGAGTTCTGGCTTCATTGTTAGCCCGTGCCTCAGCTAAAGCTTCAGCTTCTCTTGCGGCATTTAGCGCATTAGTATAGTAATCTTTTTGCGTTGCAAGCTCTGCTTGATGTTTTTCTACTGTTTCATGAAGCAACTTTTCTGTTGCTGCTTTATCTCTCTTTATACTCTCTACTTTATTCTCTTCAACCTAGGAAAGGCATAAGCATGTAACTTGAAATCACAACTACTACCATAATCCCATGTAAAGTAAAATGATAAACGTAAAGCAATCAACCCACAACTAACACTTGTTGGTGACGATTTAAATACTGTCCCGAAACAGCTCTAAGGTTCAGTTAACAACTCAAGAACAGAGGGAACATTGAAGTAAAAGTACAAAAAAAAAAAAAAAATCAAATTTCACTAGGGTGTTTTGTTCTTCAGCCGTGGAGAGACTTTTGAATTGCGAGGTACCAAGAAACGTCCTGAAATACTCTTTAAAAATGCTCAATGCACACTTGCAAGATTCTACTCAAGGGGTTAGCAAAAGGCAATTTCTAAGTCATGTGTTCCGGAAACTGTCATTTTCCGAAAAATATCTTCCGGAAAAATGTTTTGGGTGTTTGGTTGGTGAGTAGAAAATATTTTCCGATTTTTTTTATCAAATAGTTAATAATAATGTTAGCAAATTGGATAGAATGTTGACGGAACTTTTTTAAGTATAAAGATTTATAATAATGTCCAACGTGTTAGTTGAGCAGTGATCTGAAGTAATAAGTTGGGATAATTGTGAAGGAAAACGAGTTCCACCCATATGTAAGGTAAGACATTTTCCCTTCCACCTTCTAGCGGAAACTATTTTATCCAAGAAGTGACCTATTTTGCGGAAAACTTCCTCCAAAAAATATATTCCTACATACCAAACATATCTTGAACACTTCCTGCTTTTTTAGATGAAGTTCCGCTGCTGCTAGTGTTAGTTTTAGAAAATTTTCTACCCTCCAATAATTATAATAAGGCATGTTAAAACAAAAAACTCTATTTAGCTGAAAACTCAGGAAAACATTTTGTGAAAATAAAAGCAAGGAATTCAACATTTGAACATAAAAAGAACACATAACCACAATAGGGGAGAGCTGAAAGTAATCCAGACACCTTTTGTTATTTAACAAAGAAAAATTCAGACACTCCTCACAATATCTATAATGAGGTCACTACATCAAATAAAAATGACTGACCTCAAGCTTGGTAAGTAATCCTTTCTTCTCTTCTTCAAGCTCTCTGATCTAACTTTCAAAACAAATGGAAGGTTTGTTAAAACTTACAAATAAGCTTTCTGAGATGGAATAATGAGTATGCCTGATTGCACACCTGTGCCCTTAATTTTCTCATTTGAGCTTCTTGGGCAGCTTGCTTTTTAGAAAGCTGCTCACCTGGAAGAAACAATAAGTTTTAGACATTTGAAATGGCATAAAAGAAGAGTCCAAAATATTATAGGGCTTATACAAACTTTAAAGGAATGAAGATATTTCTCCAAATAATCTGATATATGTGTCAACCAGGTAAAAGATTAAACTGTGTCAGCAGGAGACTCTAGACAAACATACCAATCAAAAAAAAGGAGACTCTAGCCAAAGGTTCAGCAACAGATAAAGTTCCTCACAAAAGGCTGGATATGATGTAACTTACAGCAAGCACAAACTTCAGACTTCTTCCAAGAAACCCATTTTTAAGACATGAGTACCTATCAGATTCTCCAATTACACCCAAACAGCCTATTTGACCAATCTTGAATTTCAATTTTCTCTAATGAAATTAAAATTAGAGAAGAGATAGAATTCTAGTGAGCCTAAACACACCCTGTAATTTGAAAAGCTTTATAATGCTTGGCGCAGTTGTAGGTGTAAATTTTGAGAACCGTTTATGGTCCGTGTCCTAAAATGATCACTGCCCATTGCTGATCAGATTCTGGACTCATAATGTATGTCTGAACCCAATTTGCTAATGTAGCACAGTTGACTACTTACTCTATCAGTTATTTCCAACCCCCACAAACATCTAGCTATCAAGCTACTTCCACACATCTAATCAATGTACCATAGCTACCATCTAAGTAGCATTGATACAGATACAAGTATCATGTAAGATACAAGTATGACATGAAGACATGGAATTTATCTTTAAAATACATATATTTGTATCATTCATAAAACCTGTAAGTGGAACAATTATTGCGATATTATAACTACTCCTCAATCCCAAGCTAGATGTAGTCGGCTATATGAATCCTCGCTATCCATTTGAGCCCGTTTCTTTCAAATATTCAATAATTTAGGTTCCGAGCACTAAAAGCCCCTCTACTAAAACATACAAACTTCTAAAAAGATTATTGAGCACAGAACCTAACATAATATGGCCAACATGACTAACCCTTAACCCCAGCTAGTTGGTTCTGTATGGATCTTTTTCTTTCTATTGGGTTTTATTTTTCTGTAAGTCTGCATAAGTTCCAAGATATTGTACGTCTTTTGAAATAACTTATTTCCATGTAATTTAGGTCTAACACTTCTCTTTTTTAACACCTTCAATTGTCATGGTTACACACCTTTGACCGGTGTATCTGAAGGTCTAATCTTGACCTAGTGGCCTATCCTCTCCAAGTAACCTTAATGTAGTTCACTAGACTAGAGTGCCTAAGGTGGCCCGTTGTCCTCTATTCTTTTAAGATGCCGCCGAAATACAAGCCTCATAAACAAAACAGAAAAGCAAGAAGCATCTATAGATCATAACCTTCAGAAAGAAATGTAAAAAACACATAATGAACTGTCATAGATTCAACTTGGAAACTGTTAAACTTCATCATCAGACATCATAATATAATTCAAACCATTCAAATACCAACAAAACTACCAGGCCAATTACAAAATGTAAATGTGCAAATTGAGCTCAAGATTATGTGAAATGAAAATTTCTCAATCCCATCTCCTAACACACTGCATCAACTTCTTACAGCACCCCATCGAGCCTTCTTTCTGTTTCAAATTTTGTTTTGACACTACCTACATATTAGCAACAAGCATGATCCACACATATGTTTTTTGATACGGTAAATGATTATATAAATGATGGGAAATTCCGGTATACAAGCCGTATACCAAAAAGTAGAGTTCCTACACCAAAATATGGTTCTCCACAAAAGATTTACAGTATATATGACACGCACTCCAGCATAAGGATGGTATTGAAGATTCGTAGTCTATATAAAATCCAAGACACCGCCTAAAATTAATGTAAGTTTACCTTGTTCTTAACTGTACAATTGTCCTATCTGCCACATATAGTAGGAAAGCTTCATGCGAAACAAAGGCCAAATGATGGTATAATGCATTAAAACCACTTGTTAGAGACAGATTGAGTTTATCATACCTTCAGCCATTACTTGAGTAATTATCTCATCCTTCTCTTTGAGAAGAGCTGCAGCATCACTTTTCTTATTCTGTTCCCTGCGAAGTGTATCCCTCTCCCGGGTTAGAGCATAAACCTGAAATAAATGAATGTCAAAATTTTCATTAGTAACACTTTTTTAAATGGAAAGTAGTAGCACATTTAACAACAACATAAAGAGACATTGCATGTTCGCCTTTTAATAGCAAACAGTAATGCTAAGACACATTCCACAGGAAATATGATCTTAAGTAAAGGAGAAGTAGACGGTTGCATCCTTGCAAACTCGACAGCTCAAAATTTTTCTTCTTTTCCTTCATTTAGAAGTTCCCACCAGCACATCTAATGTCTCTGATTATTTGATCACCTGGCTATATTATGAATGTACTGCCACATGTGAAGCACTAATAACATTTCCTTCTGAAATATACGGAGTTTTGTAAGCTTTATACAGTAAAATTATGAAAGATTTCTCTGACCAAAGAGGGAAAAGGCCGAGAAATATTTCAGGCTCGGCATGGATTTTAAAAAAACATAAAAGAAAATATCTTCTAAATGAAGGAAAAGAGGAAAAAGCTAAAAAGAAGCAAATTTGTCCTCGAGTTACATTACATCCTACATTGAGTTTATAAGGACATCCAGAGGAGTTTATCACGATCTTGCACTACTCCGCCGATTGTCTTAAGGGTTTGAATTAAATGTTCAGATTCTATCACATGGTATCAAAAATCAAAACCTTACCATGCATGTGCTCGCACTCGTTAGTCCACATCCAAGTCCATGTGTGAGCCCAAAAATCAGGTTACGCTAGTGGAAGTGTGCGTTGAAGTCTCAACAACAACAACAACAACAACAACAACCCAGTATATTCCCACAAAGTGGGGTCTGGGGAGGGTAATGCGTTGAAGTCTCACATCGAGTAAATAAGGCATCTAAAGGGTTTATAAAGGTCTCGTGCTACTCCACCCACAAATTATCTTATTCTTCATTTTTTTCATATACTTTGACTTCCCATTATTTTAGAACTTTCTAATATAATTTTTTTTTGAAAGCCGAGAAATCCCCAAAAGCCAGCTAGCACGCAATTTGAACTTAGGTGGATTATCCCCCTCCCCCCACCTTCTCCACTCAAGTACTAGACTTTTGTCTGCGGCTACAACTTATGAAGTGTGTCTAATCCGCACATCACGTGTTGCACTCTCACCACTAGAACAAAGTTGCAGGGCCTTCGAAGTAATAATTTGATCAGTAATAAAACATTGTGATATGCCAATTCACACTTTCGCATTAAGAAACAAATAACAATGATGCCCTCAAAAGTGACATAGAAAAAGATTAGAATTAAAGTTAAGAGGATTTGCTTTAGAAAAATTAACCGGGGAACTGTAATTCTAGAAAGTACATATGAGGTTTCAGCAGTAAATATATATACTAGGAAAGGATGGTAAAATTTCTTCAAAATTATTAATTAACTTAGAAAGCTTGGAAATTTGCCAGCCAACAAAACCTTTCTCTTTCCAAATATCATGTCTGTGCAGCATTAAAGAAGCTGCTTTTACTTTTAATTTCTTTCAATTTTTTAAATAACAAGCAATTCATATATTTAGTAAATTTAGTCTTACTAATTAGCATGAACGGGGTTCGACCCATTAGAGGCACAATTTTCTTCGCTTATTCACCCATCAGCAAGACATTCCTGCATTGTTAGAGTCTACTAGAACCATTTAAAAGCTAAAAACCTGAGGACCACACAAACATTATACAGAATCTCCGAGCATAAATTATGAAGAAGTTAAAGGCATAAAAGATGAAGCAGAGCAATTCAGCGATGCCTAAATGAAGTAGCAAACCTAAGCAACGTGTAAGCTCTATCAAACTGTCTTTCAAGAAATTCATATTACTGTGGAAATGAGAAACAGCTGATGATTAAGTCATAATGCAAGTACATACTTGATACTACAGCAGTGGAAGTTCAAGCTGAAACATCCTTTGAAAATATACATACCTTTCTCTCAAGAGCAGACACTTTTTGATGGTACTCTTCTCGCAAAGATTCAACTTCTGCATCATTGGACTTCCTCTGTATAAAATTAGTGTGAGTAAGCAGAGAAAGATATAAGTAGAAGGGAGTTTTGAGGGCTGAAAGATGAAACTAAAGTCAACATAAGAGGAAAGCTGCAGAATGGATGAACTAGAAATTTCTAAAACTGCATTGGAACTCATCAGTTTAAATAAGCACCCAAGGGTGTACCCTAGTGGCCAATCAAGTGGGAGGTAGCAGGTACCCCGTGGAATTAGTTGAGGTGAGCACAAGCTAGCCCGAACACCACGGTTATCAAAAAAAATACTGATTAAAGTTTGGATCAATTATACCCATTTTTTCATTACAAAACACATGGATATTGGTGCACTGTATGCTAATTCCCAGCAGCAATTACAGACCCAATCGTACAAATGATATTAATACTAAAGGAAAGATAAAATGAACGATAGAAGAATTGCTTGCACAGATGATCGTCGCCCAAATTATTCTGTACATAAATTGATATACGAAACAAGCATTGAGAAAATGAAAGAACATATTAAGTACAAGTCATCTTACAAACAGAAGAGAAGATACGATTTGTCTAATAGAACATGCAACGTTTATTGATGTCAAAGTCACCAACGATGTAACACTATGCCACATCTATAATTCTTCCAGCCCTCCACACATCTAGTCCATAGAAGTCCGATCATAGACGATATTTATAAAAAGTACTTAACAAGTTAGCTGGTAATTAATAGCCTGTTTGGCCAAGCTTATTTTTGGCCAAAAGTGCTTTTTTTTGCCAAAAGCACTTTTGGCTAAAAATTAAGGTGTTTGGCCAAGCTTCTGGAAGGAAAAAATGGAGAAGCAGAAAAAAGTAGCTTCTCTCCAAAAGCACTTTTTTGAGAAAGTGCTTTTCTAACTAATTAGCCAAACACAAACTGCTTCTCGCCAAAAGTACTTTAGAAAAAGTGCTTCTCAAAATAAGCTGATTCTTGCAGCTTGGCCAAACGGGCTATAAGATGACTTGACCAGTTAAGCAGAGAGCTTACACAATACGGCCCACATGTAAGATTTACCTCAAGAAGAAAAAATGCAAGCGAGGGGCTAAAGTGAAAGAAATATCATTAAATAACAAGCAGAAAAATAAAACTAGAAAAATCATAGTACAAAAATTTTAAAAAAAATGAAAAGGAAGATCCATCCTGAAACTATAGTATGTCTTTTACTCGTGCCATTTGCAAAAAATTGTATACAGCAACAAAATGAGTTATAGCCTCGAAAGGAACTCTAAAGTGATGGGAACTTACTCTCAGATCCTCAATAGCAGACTTCAGTTGCTCGTTCTCATTCATCAACTTCGCAATTTCATCAGCTTTCGCCTAAGGAAAAAAAGTAATAGGGCATCTCATTGAATGTTCATATTTACAAACAAGAACTGATATCCAGGTCTAGCACACCAAGTGAATTCTTTTTTCAAGTATGCTGCATAACAGTAAGTTTGGATAATGAGAAATTAAGCACATAAAGGGAAAAATTAGTCCCAATCTCCCGAAACCTAATAGTATTTATTTATTGGCTTTGGAATAATCTTCCTGCATAATAAGAAAGGGTTAAATGCAACACATTTTTAGCTTCCCTCTAAGTCTTGTCTTTAGGCGTGTACTAACATCCCGTGCCAGTGGATGTTGCAACTTTCAAAGGATCCACAGACTCAAACAACAAGAAATATCCATGCTTTCAGACATTTGGACCTCAAGATGGGAAACTATGTTATATAAGACAAGTGCAAGAAAATGTCAAATGGAATGAGTCAATGACGCACGCAGAAGATTCAAATCAAGACTTTTTTAAACTGAAGCTGGCTTTAGTTAAAATTCAACTCACTGAAGCAACTTTTATCGATGACCTCACAAGTTGGGAGGATGATTGAAAACAAATGGGATTGAGCTAATCTTTAGATAACACAATGAGAATTATTGGACACTCCTATTTCAGGTACATACACCAAAAAGTTCATATTCTCAAGTAATATCGAGAGATTCAGAACCTTGACATTTCCCTGTTTTATTCAGCATGTTATCCTGCGTTATTGCTGATGCTGAGGATCACCAGGTGCATAAATTTCTGTTAAAAGAGCATAAGGACATACCTGTGCTTGTCTAGCAGCTCCTTGTAATGCAGTTTCCATCATTTTCATTTCCTTCTTCAGCTTCTCCAGTTCAACCACTGTGTCTGTAACATCTGAAGAGTTGCTTCCTGAGCTCAACCGCTGTTCTTTCACCTCAGTCTCATGATCATTTCCTCGCTGGGTAGCCCCAACAGGTCTACTAACTGACTCATTTTCATGCATAACTGATTCAGATACCCTCTTCCGACCTTCATCTGTGTGCTGGTCACCAAGAAAGCTCCTGTTAGAATGCTCTTCAACACTGCCATCTTCACTGGCAGTTACAGAATCGGAAATCGAAGGTCTTCCACTTTCTGCTCGGTCACTTGACGCATCCTGTGCTTGAACTGGAGGAGACTCCTCGGTGACTTCTTTCTTCTCTTCCCTGTCTGCTCGTTCACTTGATGCATCCTGTGATTGAACTAGAGGAGATTCATCAGTGACTTCTTTCTTCTGTTCCCTGTCATCGTCAGTATTTTCCTGTGAATCAAAACGCGGCGGGATACCAACTTGAGTTTGAGATAAAGCATTTGATGTTTGGGAGGCAACCAACTCCAGATTTTCAGATGATTCTTCCTCGGGAATATTCTTTTGGGGGATTTCTGGAGATTTTTCCTGAGCATGATCTAAATTGACTTCCGACGCTTCAGCCACTGAATCAATTTCAGCTTTTCTTTCATCTGGTCCGATATCACTTCTTTGCTCTTCCCTCTCAACCTTTGTTTCCATAGCAGAGTCTAGTTTGACATCAGCAGCTCTTGCTTCCTCATTTTCTTCTTCAGCAGAAATCTTTTGGTTTGGTTTCTCATCAACATTTTGTGCTTCTTCATTCGCTTCTTCAGCAGATTTAGTTTGCTCAATTACGTCCCTTGTTTCTTCTTTTGCTTCTTTAGGAACTACATCATGTTGAACTGTAGATTCAGCTGAATCTTCAACTACCTCCACTGTGGGAAAGGCGGGCTTTGATGACTCAGCTTTCTCTATAGATTCTACAGCAGTCTCCCCACCTTTTTGTCCCATAAAAGCCATGACAGGATCAAACAAGGCCTTCCTATCCGTACTGGAAGGCCATAATCCTGAAGCTGCATGCAATCACGAGAAGAAAAGGAAACATTGAAATAAATCAGTCAGCCCTGAAATTTGACTATTCCTAAGAAATGCAGCAATATAATATACTTAAGTAGGCTTAACTGAATGCATGGAATATGCTATATAGGCTATCAGTACTATGCAATTCTTGGCAGAATCAATGATCTGTTCGGAACTACACTTTCATTAGGATCGGGTGTTTGCGAACTCTCTTTTTAGTCTGGTTAAGGAACTTTAAATTAGTACACTGATAAGTGTGAGAGTTAAAGAAACTCTAGCTTCAAAAGAGTCCTAATTTTCCTGAATATAGTGGAATAGACATACATCTATATAGCTGAACCCAACCATGTCTAGGATTAGGCATAGGTTACTGATAGGTATGATATATTTGGGAAGTTTAGACCAACATAAGCGTATTGGATAAAATGATAAGAAGTAAAATAATCATGTAACGATCGAAAAGAGATACCTTCAGTGCTAGTAGATTCATCAGATTTCTCCTCGAGACCAAGAGCCGTGTCGAAATTCTTTTCGATGTTTTTGACACTCTCGCTGAGCTTATTGACGGCACCGGCAAGATCCAAGTTAGCCAAATCAAGTTTCCCACTAAACCACGCCATTTTCTTTTCACACTCGATCCGAAGCTCAAATCACATGGCAACCTCCTTCATCCTATCAAATTAAATCACACATTGTCAAAATTCTAAGAATCCAATAAAACGTATACAAATAAAACTACCGAGACAAAAATCTGTTTCTAAGAAAGTGTTAATTCAGATCCCGTCATTCAATTGCCGATTCAGATAGTTGCAACGAAATCAAAGGACGTAACGTGAAAATAAAAATATTGAGAATTTTTTTTAAGATTGGACCTTGTGAAAAATGAATTGATTGAAGAAGCAGGATTTGAAGAAACCTCCTTTGGAATGTAAGAAGAGAAGAAAATTTTGGGAAGGGGCGTAAAAGAAATCGATCTGCTGCTGGAACGGTGAACTTCAGCGTCGACCGTCACCCTCTTTTTTATTTTTTTAACGTTAACGGCGTACAAACTGGAAATGTCAGTATTTTTATTTTTATTTTTATTTGTTCACTCCAATAGGATTATTGGATTATTATGATATACTTATGATATCTTGACCGTGAAAATATTTAGGAAATTTTGTATTCGTTCTTTTTAATTTCTTTTATATTTTTTATCAATTATGTCCTAATCAATTGTATTTGGCCTGTTTCGTTCGTACAAAGTTTTCTAAAACTAAAGACTTTTAGATCTCGAATTGATCATGACACTGGCATACACTAACCAAACTTAAAAAACTATGTTAAACGCAAGATCTAATTTGGAGCCTTGTTTTATGATATTAATATCTTGATTGATCAACCTTTTAAAATTAATTTATTTTGAAAAGTATTTTCTTAAATAATTTTCAAAAAAATTATTTTTTGTGAGAAATAATTTGTATTATCCTAATTAACCATTTTTAAGTAGCAATTAATGATTGACCGAGCTTTTTAAAAATGCTTCTTGGTATTTTTCTCGAAAGTACTTTTCAAAAAAATATTTTTGGGAGAAGCTATTTTTTTATGCTTCTCAAAAATTTCTTTTGCTTTTACTCAAAAGTTTTTTTCTTTCTTCTAAAAGTTTGGCCAAATAACTTAGTGAGCCTTTCGACATAAGAATTGTGAAATTCCTGGAAAATATGAAAAAAATTCAAGTGAAAATGGTATTTGAGAGTTAGAATATTGTTTGGATATAAATATACTTTGGAGTTATTTTTGAATCTTGTGAGTGATTTGAAGCGAAAATTTTAAACAATAACTTTTTGAAGTTTTTTAAATTTTCGAAAAATTGCGAAATTCATCTCCAAATAAATTTTGAAAATTTTATGATTAAACACTAATATAATAAAAGAAATTTAGAAAAAAAAAATTTTATGGCCAAATGGGCCCTTAACGTTAGAAAAACACACTTTTGGCAACAAAAAAAAAAGGCAATTTTAACAAAAAGAAGCTTGGCAAGTAGGCTATAACTTGGTCACAAAATTTAGCAACGCCTAGGAAGAAAATATAAGGGGAAGGAATGGGGAAAAGTTCTGGTCTAGAGATTTTAGCTGTTTTGCTGTTCCTATTTGCCAACATTTGCTTACAAGTTTGTAACCTTACAAATTTTCAAATTTGGATGATTCATGATTCATCCCATTGGATTGTGATGGTCGAAGTAGCACATATTAGCCCAACTCATCATATGTAGTATACGCTTAGCAACTCTCTTTTGAAATTATCAAATTTTCAATGCAAACTACATAAATCCGAAGAGGGCATTGGAGCAATGATCAAGTTGTCTATGTGTGACATGCATGTCACGGATTTCAGCGGTAGAATTAGTCATGCTTGCACCAAACTAGGTTGCCTACATTACACCCTCTCGGAGTGTGGGCCTTTCCCGTATCCTGCGTGAACGCAAAATAATGTATGCACTATGCTGCATTTCTTTGCCTTTTCTGTGTAAACCTCATAATCTCATCCGACGGCATTCAACTTATAAGAACTAAAATTATTGATACCAGTGGAGGATCCAAAATTTAAACACCATGAGTTCTAAAATGAACAACAACAATAACAATGACCTAGTAAAATCCCAATAATACAGTCTGTGGAGAGTGGTGTATACGCAGACCTTACCCATATCCCAAAGGAGTAGAGAGATTGTTTCCGAAAGACCCTCGGCTCAAGAAGACAAAAAGTCAAAAGGGGACAATATCAATAACAGCACAGAAATAGTATGGAAATAGGAACAACATGCCATCAAGAAGAAAGATACAAAGCAAAGCGAAATAGTATAAGGCAAGATTCAACTACCTCCTACCCTACGACCCTAATACTCGACCTCCACGTGTTCCTATCAAGTGTCATGTCCTCAAAAATCTGAAGCATCGCTATATCATGCCTAGTCACCTCCCCCCAATACTTCTTAGGTCGCCCTCTACTTCTTCTCGTACCATTTACAACCAGTCGTTCGCACCTCCTTACCGGAGCATCTTGGCTTCTCCTCTAAACATGCCCGGACCATCTGAGCCTCGCTTTCCGCATTTTGTCATCAATGGGAGACACGCACACCTTCTCCCGAGTATCATCATTCATAATATCATAGTATGCCCACACATCGACCTCGACATCCTCATTTCTCTTCCCTTTATCTTCTGGATATGTGATTTCTTAACCGTCCAACACTCAACCCCATACATCATGGTCGGTCTAACCACCGCTTTGTAGAATTTACCTTTGAGTATCAGTGACACTCTATTGTCACATAATACTCCAGATGCTAACCTCCACTTCATCCATCCTACCCCAATACGGTGTGTGACATCCTCGTCGATCTCCCCTCCCCTCTATATAATCGACCCAAGGTACCTAAAGCTGCTTCAACTCGGGATGACCTGTGATTCAAGTCTCACATCCATGCCCACTTCCCCTACTCAACGTTGAACTAACACTCCAGGTATCTCGTCTTCGTCCTACTAAGCTTGAAACCCTTAGATTCAAGATCTTGTCTCCAAACCCCAGCCGTGTGTTAACACTGGCTCACGACTCATCAATGAGAACTATGTCATACGCGAATAACATGCACCATGGCACATCTCCTTGAATGTGGTGTGTTAACGCGTCCATCACCAGGGAGAATAAGAACGGACTGAGCATATAACCTTGGTGTAACCCTATAACAATAGAAAAAGCCTTAGAGTCACCTCCTACTGTCCTAGCCCGAGTCTTTGCCGCATCATACATGTCCTTAATTGCTATAGTGTAGGGAACCCATACGCCTTTTGCCTCCAAGCATCTCCAGAGAACTTCTCTAGTAACCTTATCATACACTTTCTATAGGTCAATAAACATCATGTGCATGTCTTTCTTCTTATTTCTGTACTGTTTAACCAACCTCCTAACAAGGTGTATAGCTTCTGTAGTAGAACGCCCCGGCATGAGCCCAAATTGGTTGTCGGAAACGGACACCGTCATCCTCAACCTTGCTTCAACCATCCTTTCCCACACTTTCATAGTATGACTCAATAATTTGATACCCCGATAATTGTTACAACTCTGGATATCATCCTTGTTTTTATACAATGGAACCAACGTACTCCACCTCCACTCATTCAGCATTATCTAAGCCTTAAAAATAACATTCAACAACCTAGTCAACCACTCCAAACCTGCTTTCCCCACACATTTTCAAAATTCTACTGGAATCTCTTCAGGCCTGATCGCTCTGCCCTACTCATCTTGCTCATAGCTCCCACGACCTCCTCAACCTTTAGTTCTAAAATGAAATGTTACTTTAAAACATATAACTGTTTGGAGCGGGTTGTCTTGTGCATCAGGCTTCCCCGTAGCTAACTCTATTGAAACTTATTTTCTTATTAAGTTTTACCTGACATAGCGAATTATGTTGAACCCATTATTGGGTCAAACTCAATATGGCAGTACAGTAAAAGACGAGTTAATTTCATCGATGGTCATTGAACTTTTGGGTTTGTTACCCAAAAATCACTTTCCTTTTTCTTTGTTACGTAAAATCATTTAACTCTGTGTTCATTACACAAAAGTCATTTTTCTTTCTTTTGTTACACAAAATCGTTTTACTTTGCTTTAGTTATCACAATAGCCATATTTTTACTTGAAAAGTCTTTTATGTCCTCGATATTATATAAAGCTTCATATTTATGTAATACCTTTTATATTATATATTATATTATATATTTTTACCCATGTATTTTATTCATAAATAGAATAACTTAATATTATTTTATTTATAATTTTTAAAATATTTTCATATATTTAACTTTTTTCTTAACGTTAATTTTCAAGATATATTAGTAGCGTTATTAAATTTGCAGTAACTTTAATGTATATTAGTAGAGAAATAAATCAGCATATACATTTCCGTAAGAACATTTGTAGGTAAACAAACAAAGAAAATGAGGAAAAAATCATATGTTAATTTGAAGAAAAATCCCTAGATAACTCTACATGCGAATTTAACTGGGGATATTTTATTGAGAATTGAACTGGGCAATTGGTTATTTAGGAAATTACACTACTAGAAATTTGGGAAAAATCGTCCGAAAAAACTAACCAAAATTAGTCGATAATGGTCTATAATCGTCCAAAACGCAACCACTAACATGTGGTCGTATTTTGAAGGTCGTCGAAAATTTTTGACTTTGCTGAAAGAGTTATTTTATAACGCTACTAAAATATTTTGAAAATTAACATTAAGAAAAAATTAAATATTCGAATATACAACAACAACAACAACAACAACTCAGTATAATCTCACTAGTGGGGTGTATGGAGGGTAATGTGTACGTTTCCAATAGACCCCCGACATCCTTCCCTCCGGAAGCTCCCCACTTTGCTCTTAGGGCGACTCGAACTCAGAACCTCTTGGTTGGAAGTGGGGGATGCTTTACCACCAGAGCAACTCACCTTGTCTAAAATATATATTATAAAAATAATAAATAAAAAAATATTAAGTTATTTTATTTATAAATAAAATACATAGGTAAAAATATATTATATCGTATATAATATAGAAGGTAGTTAAATATGAAGATTTATATAATATTAGGGACAATGTGACTGTTGTGATAAATGAGCAAAGTAAAATAATTTTTGTGTAACAAAAGAAAGAAAAGTAACTTTTGTATAATAAACACAAAGTTAAATAATTTTTACGTAACAAAGAAAAAGAAAAGTAACTTTTGGAAAACAAACACAAAAGTTCAATGACCATGGGTAAAAATAAACTCGTGAAAGGCCAAACGATCTTGTAAAAATAGCACAATATAGTCAATTTTTAGACTGGTCAATCAAAAATAGCTAGCGTTTACCAAATCAATGAAAAATAGCCACTATTTTGCTGCAAATAGAGTCCGATCCAGCATAATATACTGGAGTTCAGTGCACTTGTGTATGAACTCCAGCATATTATGCTGAATCGATATACTTTGCTGGCTCCAGTATAATATACTGGAGACTGGAGCACCGGTCCAACTCCAGTATATTATACTGGACGAATATACTTGCTGGAACTCCAGTATATTATGATGAAGATTTAGCGTACTTATGTTGGAACTCTATCATATTATGCTGCAATTCCAACACAATATACTGGAGTATTTTCAGGTTTTGAATAGTATTTTCACTCAAATGTATCTTTATATAAGAAGTGGCTAAATTTCGATTACTTTTAAAATTGAATTATTTTTGAACGACCAGTTGTAAATCTGGCTATTTTGAATTTCTCCAGATGATTTTGAGAGAGGGATGGCGAAAAGGCTATATTTCCAGTTGGCAAAAGGTATATTAACAAATTATTGATGTAAAGATGTCAAGGTCAATTAGAAAAAAATGTTGCTTATTGAGCTGCAATCACATAATTTGATCAGTGAGACTGATTCCGACTTGGCTGCTGCTTTTTCTCAAGTGCAAGTTGCTCATTTGAGCATATCATTTCACCCGTAATATGATTCAGCATTTTAATAATGCTTGGATACATAACGTACAGCATGAATTATATCATCCTATTATCTTCATATCACTGGCCCAAGATATCTGATACTGATTTATTGATAGCTTGAAACAATTCTTTCCTGTCATTTAGGAAAATAAAGAACACGTGAGGTGGACCGCATAGTATCAACTCTGAATGAAGTGACGCAGACAACTGAATGAGTATGGTCGGACACAGTATAAAAACTATAAACTGGCTGAGGCAACCATGCAATACTAGCATCTGAATGAAGATTTGGAGATGGTTGAGCGAAAATGAGACAAGAGGGGTTGCTCTGATGGTAAGCAACCTCTACTTCCGACCAAGAGGTTGTAAGTTCGAGTATCCCAAATAGTAAGGTGGGAAGTTCTTGGAGGGAAGGATGCCGGAGGTCTATTTGGAAACAGTCTCTCTCTACCCCAGGGTAGAGGTAAGGTCTGCGTACCCACTACCCTTCACAGACCCCACTAAATGGGATTGTAATGGGTTGTTGTTGAAAACGAAAATGGCTATAAGACAAGCACAAGGTTTAGTGGTATCTTTCACTAGTTACATGTACAAAACAGACTTAAACAGCTAAGGGAAGAAGGGAGTAAGATTGGAGACACTAGGTAAGAAAAAAGGGAATATTTGGTAGAGTTCTTTACCTGTCAGGCTTGAATAAGAGGTATCTGTATACGAACCACTGCAAAAGAGAAAAAACAGGAAATGCATTAGGTTAATGATTACGGAGGAAATCAGAATCCGAACATGCTAAATTTACCATTTGACAACTGAAACGACAAAAGAGAACTAAATTTATCTATTATTCCTCAATAACACGGGAGAAAATAAGTGTGCTTCAGTACTTACGGAAGAAAACAATATCCCAACGAATTCAAACACACCTGGAATAAGGGGCAGGCGGTCGATTGCCTATACAAAACTTAAAAACATCAGTACATTCACAATTCTCAATAATAAAAATCTATGAATCTCTCAGTAGTATATGCTAAAACAACAGTGATAGGCCTAACACTGAGGTAAAAATACTAGTTTGAGGTCAAACGTTGCACTGGTGGTGTTTCCAGCAGAGGGTGTTGGAGCTCAATATATTCTTGGATAGGTATCGCCGATTGCAAATGTCATAGAGATTTTGTCAATCACCAAAGTGGTGATATTGTAGACTTCTCAATGTGGTATGGGCATAATATAACTCCGCCATCTACATATAAAGCAACAACAATTACCGCAATAAGATTTGAAGAAGCCCAGAAACCAACAATAGCAGCAATTCCCAACCCAATTACAGCAACACGGTCTTCAGGCTTATCCCACTGTTTCAACAATCAAACAAGCCACAATTCAACCATCGAAGCATCACATATAGTAAGGTAATATGATCTATGTTGCTTTACAATTCCAGAATCTTTTTCTGTTTTTCTTTTTGGGGGAGGGGGATGAGGGGGGAGTGTAGCATGGAATCTTTGCCCATGTGCAATCAACAAGAATTGCACGGCTGCAAAAGTGCAAACGATTAACAAAACGACTTAAGATTTATTGACAGCTTCATTTTGGATTTTTATTCCCAAGAAATGAGCATTGGATTGATTCTGATTCTCGTAATGAATGTCACTACAATGAACTACAGGAATCGAGATATGATAGAAGAAAAGGAGAGAAGGGGCACTCACAATATTCTTTACTGATTGAACAACACTTGATGATTCAGAACTATCACTCGTAGCCTTTGCTGTGATGGCCAGATGACTTTGTCTTGCTACAATAAAAGAGTAAAAGTCAGAAGGAGTCTGTAAAATAGGAGTACAATTAAATATGAAAACATGAAAACCAACCGAGGAGGAGTCCATGCACAAATTAAATTGGAGAATTCTCATTACTCCCATGGTGATCTATAGAATCCAAAATCAGGACCTAAATATGATTTGGCATCTTCAATAAGCTTTCAAGGTCAATCTTACCTGGCTTAGTGGTATCAGTAGTTCTATAACTCCAAATTGAGAACTATATATTGTGAATCACATAAAGCTTCACTAATGTTCTATTTACAGGCTCACACGAGGACTTCAGGATAGCCTCATCTCACCGGCTCATTTACTTCAATCTATAGCATATATGGAATAGCAATATTTCTTTTGCATATAAATGATGTTAGTTAATTGATTAATCTCTAGCTCTGCTTGTTAAGTCTTCTCTATGGATCAAAAATAAGATGTCCACATGACCAGAATTCATGTTCTCCAACTACAACTATATGAGAAGTGTCAAGTGACATCAAGGTCAATGGTCTACGCCTACCCTAGTATAAGGGGCCATTTTCCCATTTTTAGGACCAAAATAATCAGATGTCATGCGCAAGCTAGTAAAGAATACATCGAACGACGATAAATCGGACAACAAAAGAGAACCTTACTAAACGAGGTACAAACATTTAACATGGTTCGCTAATTGACCTACGACCACAAGCGGAGACGAGCAATATACTATATAAAAAAGAGTATAACATATCGAGTAAACAACCTCACGAAGAGGCAAAAACAAGTGGCAGACTAATACTTGCCCAGGGATTTTCCCTCTAAACAAGACTCTCGAACGTCATATAGCTATATTGTGGATGCTACTAAAAAGAATGGAAGGATCGTCAATTTATAGTAGTCCAAAAAAATTTCTTCCAAATAAAAGGACAAGTCAAATATGGGAGACTCATAATTTTACTCCAGGAAAAGGAAAACCCAAATATCATAAATATGTAGCTCTTCTTTCGAGAAATAGAAAAATTAAATATGATAAGAAAATTAGCACAAGCACAAGACTCTCCACCAAAAGTTAATACTACTGAATTTTCACCTACTAAATGCAACGTAACCTCAAGATTATACTGTACTTCAATAAGAGTAAAAAATGAAATCTAGTTATTAAGTTCACTACATCTAATTGTCCAAAATCCAAATCATGTACTGTCAACAATAAAATGAGAACAAGAAATTCTAATTGCGGATATATATTGAAGAAACTTACTCCTCGGGATAGAAAGAGTAGATGTCTGAACAGTTCCAAAAAGGGACACTTTTCCACTGATGGCTAACGGAGGAGGATTTAACTTAGCTACCACTGAAGCCATCTGAGAAATTTAACTTTGTTTTGCCAAATGGGTTTCGGTTTCAAGAAACAACAGTTCGAAGTGAGATTAAAAGAAAGCTGAGAATTTTCGATGTAGGAACTATAGAACCGGATTGGGCAGTGAAGAACACGCAGCTACATAAGCCACAATAATGATAAGAGACAATAGTTAGAGCCAAAGCCTAATGTGGGAGTGGGAATCCGAAGGCCAGCTATTGTCGTCCCATGACTCTGCCATTTTGCAATAAAATGATAAAAATGGTTCCTTTTGTTTTAGTGGTATGTTTAAAATAGTCCTTTAAGTATACTTTCTGAATAGTTTTGATCCTTTTTTTTTTAGTTAAAGAACAACTTTTTAACTCACAAATTTTAGCAGTTACATTAATTGAAAATTACGGTAATCAAAAAGAACTATACACTTGAATGTGCAGATTCTTTTATTATTTTGTATATTTCTAGTATTAGGTGGAGTTTTTTAAATGCAACTTTTACTTATTTGATTTATTTTTAATATTTGGTGCAACTTTTGGCATTGTATATGAAAATATCGTAATAAAAAGAACTTATTTGACTCTCGCAAAGCCACGACCACCTGTTGATGTAAGGCACGACGTAGTGGAGGAGCACTTTTAAAACGTATCCTACAGCGTCTAGTCTTTAGACAAGTTTTTATTTTAATAAATCACATATACTAAGATAGATTTTCAACATTTCCACAACTTATTTGTTGCTATATTTGTGAAAATACGATGGGAATAGTTAGCGATGAAATAATTAAGATCTTAATTGTAAAAATAAGATTATTATATTAACTAATAATAAGTGAAGCTTTGAGTACGACGACGAGCTGTATCATAAATATAAAAAAAAATTATGGGTGAATTGGTAATTTAGTTTGTGTTCATTCCCATAAAACTCAACCTTCTGTTTTCGTCTGGAATGTTCTTCATTTCATTACCTTTTAGATTTTACCACATTACTGAATGTTCTCTGTGGTTCTACTTCTGCTCTTTCATCACTCTTCCCTCCCCTTTGTCATTCCAAACAAACCCTTAGTTTTTCAATTTGGGTATTTTTATCTTTGTCCAGTGGTATTGTTTGACATGGGAGGTTTTGAAGGAAATATATGCTTTAATAAACAAACATGTTATTTTTTATCAAGCTATGTTTAAGAGGACAATACCAGATATGATCGAATTACATTCCGATATTCATTTGACAAAATTACTATATGAGTCAATTGGGTTGGAACTAAATATTTAAAAAAATCAAAGGTTATTGACATCTCCACGAAAGGGGTTTGAACATGCAAAATGATTCAGGAGTAAAAAAAGACTCAAGTAAAGCCATTGCAACAGAAAAGAGGAGCAACCAACTTACAAAAAGATAAGGTAATCGTGAACAAAGTAAACCTAACTCACAAAATTTTTTGATAACAACCAAAGCAATACCTTGTTGACTCTACCCATCTCGAAATCTCCTAGACGTCGAGACCTTTTAGGGGATGCTGTCATTTAAGAAAAGCTGGTTGTATGGGCTATAATTTGATCTTACAATAATCGATTAGACTAACCATTCCTTTCGACTAATATAAACGTAACAAGCGGCGAGACTGCCCCGATCAAGAGTACTACCCGCATCCGCCTAGGAGTTTTGGCCGGGATCGATGCTTTCGGGGTACGCCCGATATAATCTCCTGATACAGGCCCGATCTCCAATAAAGTCAATGGGTACAACAAATGTCTATAAATACAGAGGAGACATTAGGAAAAGGGCTCCACTCTCTCCCTATGGGGGCTCTAAGAAATACAGAGTGCAACGCACAGTGAGAACCACATACCAAAAAAGACAGAATAACAATAGATTTATGAAAACATGATTGTAAAGATCTCAACCTCTCAATGGAGAGGCAGATTAATCCATTATCATGAATAAAGATCACTAATATCTTCTGTTGTCCATACGAGTATTCCCATTATCTTTTCCCTTATTAAATTTCAGATATGTTACGACTTGCTATGATTGGCCCTTCATTTTTATTGATTATTTCGAATTCGTAAATGCTTGTAAATATTTTGAGTTGAACACTGGTACTAGAATTTTTTTGAATCAAAAGTTACAGATGGATGATCTTGATTGATGAGATGAAGAACCAGAGTAAAAAGAAATTCATAATTTTTAGATGAAGAAGAGCAACCAAAAGAAAAACATTTAAAATAAAATAAAAAAGACCAAGAAAAGAGACACAAAATGTGAAAAGAAAACTTAACAGAAAGAAAATTAATTACAGAGAAGAAAAAACTCACCCAAGATAGCCCAAATGAGAAAACATATCAAGAAGAAACACATAAAAAGAAAAAATGAAAAATAAGGAGTTGCTTATAACATTAAAATTAAAAAGAAGAATGATGCGTAATTGAAAAAGAAGTAAAAAGTAACTACAGTTGATTGATAATGGTAATAGATAATTGCAGGGTATATATTACCCACTCAGTTGTTACAAGACAAAACATCATAACTACATGTGATGGATTAAAAAGTATTCATTCGGGATAATTCATTGGCCTAATTACAAATAAGTAAACTATATGCTAAAACTTATAATGGACTAAAGTATACTAACTAATAACTTTAATTAGCTGAGCCTTCTAACTAATTTAACTGTAGAGTTCTTCCCAAAGCCTCAGGTACAACCTCCGTAAGCACATACTCTTCTATCACGTATCAGTCCTTCCTCGTTGAAATCTTCCTTGTCCTCAAGGAAGGAAAGAGGAAAATCGAACCTTGAGTGCCTGATAATCTTCCCACATGGCATGTTCTAGTGGTAGATCATTCCACTGAATCAACATTTGTGTTACAGCCTTGTTACCCTTTTGAATTATGTGTCGCTCTAAAATTTTGTCAGGTTGAGAGCAATATGGACTGGTGAGTTCTAGGATAGGGGATGAAAAATGTTTGTTGGCATCTCATAACACGCTTTTAGTTGGGACAAATGAAAAGTAGGATGGACCAATAGTTGAGGAGGTAATGAGAGTTTATATGCGACAGGTCCAATCTTTTGTGGAATCTGGTAAGGGCTATAGAATTTAGCTGATAGCTTGGAGAAGTGTGCGGTGGACATAATGACCTATCTGTAGGGTTAGATCTTTAGGTAAACTCAATCTCCTTTCTTGAAAACTGTGTCAGACCTATGTTTATTAGCATGTGCTATCATTCTTTGTTGTACCCTTTGTAAATGGTACTTGAGCAGATGTAGTTTGAACTCTCTTGTAAGAAGACTCATGTCTACTTGTACTACAGAATCACCGGCCATGTAGGGTAAGTGAAGAGGGGGAGGTTCACCATATAAATCCTTATAGGGACTGCATTGGATGGCACTGTGAAAGGGAGTGTTGTACCATAACTCAACTGCAGCTAGATATTGGAACCAATCTGACCGTGAGTATGAGCAAAACACCTAAGATAAGTTTCTAGGCACCTATTGACTACCTCTGCTGGGCCATCCGTTTGAAGGTGATAAGCTGTGGAATTCTTAAGTGTGACTCCAAATATTGCAAACAACTCCTGTCAGATTTTGCTTGTAAAAATTGGGTCCCTATCACTGATAATATCCTCAGTCATACCATGCACTTGGGCAAGAGAACTAGCTATGTAGTGGTGGGACAAACCTATGAAATGAGTATACTTTGTTAGTATGTCCGCCACTACCCAAATGACTGACTTCCCCTTTGGCAATCTCTCTATAAAATCCATGCTTATGCTGCTCCATGCTGAGTCTGATATCTTATTAGGTTGTAGTAACCTAGGATAAGGAGAGTTGTCATATTTGTGTCTCTAGGAGATATCACAAGATTTGACATACTGCTGAATGTCCTTTATCATCCTTTTTTAATTGAACATGGTTTCCACTCTCCTATATGTAGCTTCCATGCCTGAATGCCCCTCCACAGGTGAATTAATTTATAGTTGCAGAATTTTTCTTCTCAGCTGATCATCAGGACCAACCACTAGCCTTTCATTCTTTCTTAATTGCCCATGGTTAAAATAGTATCCCTTGCCTTCTTGTTCTCCTTTTGTTGGAGCTTGGATCAGCTCTTTCAATGAAGGGTCCTTTTCCAACTTAACATAATCAAGTTCAGTAGGTCAATCTTCATGGTTGACAAAGTTAATGATATTAACTCCACTAAAGGTAACCTGGATAAAGCATCATCAACCTTATTCTCTTTCCATTTCTTGTATTCGATTGTAAAATCATATTGCATAAGCCTTGTAATCCATTTCAATTGTTTTCCTATATGTAAATTCTCCTCAAGTAGGAAGTACAAAACCTTCTGGTATGTCTTCACAATGAAAGTTCTCCCAGTCAAGTACTGGGACCATTTAGTCACAGCCATTACAAGTGCTAGAATATCCTTATCATATACAGAAAATGTTTGGTGCTATGCTGAGAGACCTTTACTAAGGAAGGAAATTGGTTGCCCCTTTTGCATCAAAATTGCTCCTATACCCATATTGCAAGCATCAATTTCTACCACAAAAGGCAAGGAAAAATCAGGTAGGATCAGCACTAGAGTTGCGGTGAGTGCTAATTTGAGTTTTTAAAAAGCTTCATTGGCTTTATCATACCAAATAAAGCTATCTTTCTTGAGGAGATTAGTCAGGTGTTTGCTAATGACTCTATACCCCGTAATGAACCTCCTATAGTATCTAGTCAAAACCAAGAAGCCCCTTAGTAGCTTGAAAGAAGAAGGTGTTGGCCATAATTGTACTGCTTCTATCTTCTTAGGGTCTGTCTCTACCCCTTTTGCTGAGATGTAATTGTTGGTATTACTATGTTAAATCAAGAAATTAGAGAAGTAGAGAAATTATTTTAATAAACATAAAAGGTAATTCCGAGGCCAAAAGTTACTTGTGTGTCCTTACGGAATTTAATTTTCTCACCGTTGCCCAAGATTTTGGATTAATTCCTCCCAGGATAGAACGTAATAACTATTCTGCAATACTAGCAATCGAAATTATAGAATTTCAGCGAACTTAATAGATGGAGAAAATCACACTTGACACTTATGTTTATTTAAAAAATAATGCAATAATGTAGAAAAGAGGGAAAAAGATTTTAGATTTTTTCATCTTTTAAAAATGAGGCCAAGCCTATAAATTTATAGACAAAGGAAGGGTGATATGGAGATGTGCAATCCAAAAGGTGCCTCTTCCACTTTCCATTCACACCCATTTAATAAAAACGCAACAATCCCCCACATGAATGGGGAATGGACATATGTGAAAAACATGCATCAGAATACTGTGTGATTCGCAAGTAAAGATTAATCGCATCTGGATAAGTAGGTTTCCCTTTGAACTTTCCGTAGTGAACCTATATCGGGTATACTCGGTCAATCGGTATAATTGATATCTTTGAACCGTCGAGCTTTGGTGTATACCTAGAAAATCATAAGTCATACAATCAACCCTTAACCGTCCTTGGTTCTCATTATTTCATTTCAGCAATGAACAACACATGGTTCATAAGTGCATATAAAACTGGCCTTACAAAATTCTCCTTGAAGCGGCTTACACTTCACACTTACATAAGTGATTCTTAAACGTATTATCCCATAGATGCACTATCTGATATACTATGTATCAAACTTAGAAACCATTAAAAAGTCTTAACGATTTATCCTTGGTACTGAATATTGTCTCATCACGAGAATGGACCAAAAAGAAATTTTATTTGACAATGTTAAACCATCATTAGTGACTTTTTTTAGCTCCTTGAATCTAGATCTTGGTATCTCCAATCTTCTAGGAAGAGTTACCGCCACAATGACTTGTCCTCGGCCATAGTCACATCCACTCGATGATCTTTCAACTACCTCTCTAGTTAGGCCTTTTATAAGTGGATCCTACACGCTATCACTTGACTTTACATAGTCAATTATGATAATTCTCCTAGAGAGTAGTTGCCTAACGGTTTTATGTCTTAGCTGTATATGACAAAATTTTCCGTTATACATAATGCTCCCAGCCCTTCCTATTGTCGCTTGACTATCACAATGTATACATATTGGTGCCAAAGGTTTGGGCCAAAATGGAATATCTTCTAAGAAATTCAGGAGCCATTCGGCTTCTTCACCGGCCTTCTCTAAGGCTATAAACTCAACCTCCAATGTAGCGGTCAATGCACATTTGTTTGAACGATTTCCAAGACATAGCTCTTCCACCCGACTATTTAGAATCGGTTGAACCAGTGATCTAAGTTGCATCAATAGACCCCTCTGTTATCGAGAGATACTTATTGTAGTGCAAAGTATTATTTGAAATATATTTCAAATACTTCAAAAATCATTTTATTGTCATGAAAGTTCAATGCAAACTTTCTTATGTTGTAGACTAATACGTCTCAATTTTTGATTACATATCAGATTATTGACTATACTTAATGTAGTAATAGTATATTATAACAACAGTTGGAGTGATTATCATCAGTTGTGGCCATAACCTTTTAATATATAACATATTTATCAATCACCTTACCATTGTTAAGTATTTGTATATTATTTATTCATACGCCTATATGATATGCAAATTATAGCACCTCCATCATGAAACAAATCTAACTTGCAATAAATTTTGGTCATGTTCATCGGTTGGTTCACCTCATTATAGACCAACATATTAATACATTTGTTCATGAACGGTCATGCTTATACAAAATACGTAAACACACTTTTCATGAAAAGTCACAGCCTTCCAGGTGACACCCTTTCATAAAAGAACTAAACATTATAAATGTTTAAGAAAGAACAAATCATTTTTGGAAAGGGACATAAACAACTTTCAAATTTGTAGTTTCATCGCTAGTCATCACTAAGACTGAACAAGTAATGTATTCACCGACTACCATATCAATATCCCTAAGAATTCCTGGGGTTCGAAGAATTATATCATCTAATTCTTCTAGATAATATATACCTCGCGTCTTAATATTAGCTTTTGTTATGCACAAGCTAAATGCCCCCACATTTTACATGTTTTATGTGCCTTTACTATCAATATATAATCTATATATAAACAAACAATGACTATATAATCTAGAGTATTCTTAATGTAAATACGCTAGTTTGAAATCATTTGACAATATTTTCTAGTCAAATTTCACATGCCATTGTTTGGGTACTTGTTTTAGTCAGTAAAGTGACTTAATAAGTCGACACACCTTATTTCTTTTTCAGGAACAATGAACCCTTCAGGTAGTTCCATATAAATTTCTTCCTCCAATCTCCATTTAAGAAGGTTGTCTTTACGTCCATATAATGAATTTCAAGGTTATACATGGCGGCTAACGCTATTAACACTTGATTAGATATAATCCTCATTACCGGTGAGTCTGTATCAAAATAATCAAGACCATCTCGTTATCTAAATCATTTGACAATTAATCTTACCTTATATTTATCAATAGTACTACTTAGAATAAAAATGTTTATTTCCTGGAGGAAGATCAACCAATTCCCAAGTGTGATTACTTAATATGGATTATATTTTACTATTGACTGCCTCTTTCTGATATTGTGCTTCCAAAGAAGACAATATTTCTTTAAACGTTTGAGGCTCATTTTCCAACAAGAATGTCCGAAAATCCAGTCCAAAAGAATTAGTTATCCTTTGACGTTGACTACATCTTGGATTTTTCTAATTCAACGTACTTCCATTTGCTTCTTCCCGACTTCGCTTAGATACTTTCACTAGACGACTCACATTCCTTTTATACGGATAAGTATTCTAAAAAATTCAGCATTATCTGATTTGATTACCATATTAATATGAATGTCAGAATTTTGTAATTTATGAATCAGAAAATGCATTACTATTTGTTGCATATCTTATAAAAACGGAATCAACAGTTTTCGAACGGAATCAACAGTTTTCGATCTGATTTTTATCCTTTTGGGTTTAAGAACTTGTACTTTATCCAAATATCCCCCCCCCTCCCCCACTTGAAAATATTTCAAGTTGGGTTTTGTTCCTTTTCATTTTTAATATGGAATGGATTGTGTCTTGCTATTGGGAACGTGAATGAGTATTCAGTTAGCTGTAAGCATAACTTCCCCCCATAAGTTTTGGTTAACCAGAACTAGGTATTCATCGTCTCTTTTGACATTTAATTCTTTCGTTCCACAATTCTATAAGATTGGGTGACTAAGGGGCGATCGTTTGGAGAATAATTTCATATTCCAAACTCATTTCTTCAAAAAGAGATTCGTATTTGATGCCCCTATTATATTATTGAGCCAATCACAAGAACTATTGTTTGTGTCTCATTTGAGAAATTTAAAATAATACATGCTTTTTCCTTTTCGTTAATGATGGCAAACTCCTCGTCCATCATTTTATTAGGCTTCTTCTCCTTTCCTTGCAGTGTCAAATCTAAGCCATCCTGAATTAGGATAGCTTACATCTTTAATTGCCACATTTCGAAGTTTGCACTCTTATCAAATTTCTCAACATAAGTCTTTGTTAGAGTCATATTGGCTACTGAAACAAACTCGGTTAGATCTGACTCTGATACCAATTTGTTAGGATCGAGAAACCGGGTTAGTACAGAATTTAGACAAATAATGTTATAGTGACAACAACAAAGACAGTGTAAGTTGATAACAACGACAATTAAAGCATATAAAGAAGACACAGATTTAAAGTGGTTCGGTCAAAGTGACCTACATCCACAAGCAGAGAGGAGCAAATTCACTATACCAATAATTATAAAATTAGAGTAAATACTCTAGTAACCCCAAATACCTCCGAAAGAATAACCTCACAAGATCACTCCAAAAAAGGAGATAACACAAGTGTTTCCCTAGACTCAACTCTCTTACAAACAACTCTCCGTAAAGGAGGAGAGGAGGAAACAAAAAATAAAGACTCAAATCTTGTTGGTGTCTTGAAAATGAATTAATGGCCCTTCCTTTTATAGACAAAAAAGCCTTGGCTTCAAAGAAGTAAAAGAAAAGATACAACTTGTGCAAATGATATCTACCATATACTTTTGGTCCCAAAGAATTTTGCCAACAAAATATGGTTTGCAAGTCCATCAACCAAAATATTGGTCATATTACAAAGACAAGGAGCTCACCAAGTAAGCTAGCCCTCAACCCTGAATAGCGTTTTTATCTACCTTAGGTTGGGGAATAACCAAGTTACCTTATTCGTTTTTTGAAGTAAGATAAAATAACACATAAGATCTTAACACATCATCCAATGATATTCAAAGTTATGAAACATTTCAGATTTATATTCATATCACTTGTACAAAATTAACCTTTTAAAGTAAATGGTTACACACATTATAAAACACTTGAGGGAAAAAGGAAGCCCTGTAAAGGGAAGAAGACTCTAAAGTTTACAAGACACATAAAGGAATGAGAGGAATTGAACTCTACTTGCTGGCATTTTTCCCACTATTCAGGTGACCTGGGTGGAGCACTTGGAATGCCAGCAGAACACAGTTCATTCTCTCTACCATGCAAATTGTCAACAGCGGCCAAGCTTTTGGTACGAGGCACTGGATGAGTACACTGAACCAGCAATGTGAGCATCTAGCCTTCTTCATGGCAACCAACGTTCCCACAAAAGAGTCAACAGGTAAATCCAGGGTATTTCAATCCCAGTTCATTTCATTTCTTCATCATTATCATCAATAAATTTAGGATGAAATAAACTGAGTAGATACAGTGTATAATCGTATATGGTTGATTTCACTTTTTCATCATTATCATCAATAATATAGGAAAGAAATGAACCAGAGATATAGCTTATTCCACATAACATGGGATTGAAGCATATATTGATTGATTATATCATCCATCATAATAAAGAACTACTAGTGTAAAATGCAATCCGCTTTCAAAAATTTTTTATGGACCAGGTGTTGCTACATTATTAGGAAGAAGGTGGGGGTGGCCCGAGAAGATGCGGAAGCGAGACTCAGGTGGTTCATGTTGCGGAAGCCAAATGTATATAGTGTGAATGAGTCACAATTACTATACCAAAAATTATGGCAGCCACCAAATAATAAAGAAGATAATAAAGCAACAATAAAAGGAACATCAGAATTTACGAGGTTCGACTAATTTTGCCTACTCCTCGGACACAACCAATATTTTATTCCACTCCAAAATACAAGTGAGATAATGCTAAAGAGAGAAGATACAAATGCCTTAAGAAGATAAGAAGGCAAATGAGAGGTGTATTTAAATCCTACACATTAGACCTTCTTTTATAGGGGAAAAATCCCCCCAACTTCACTTGAACTACCGATGTGGGAGAAATTTTGGTCAAACTTCAACAAATCTCCACCTAGGCAAAAATTCCACATCTTCAATTTTTCTCTCTATAACAAATTTTGATTGTGTCTTCATCTTCAATCTTTAGTGTTCAACAATGTTGATCAAATCCAAACAATGTTGAAACTTGATCGCAGTCACCACCTTTGTCAGCATATCAGCAGGATTTTCCATAGTATGAATTTTCTTCACCGTGACTCCACCTTCTTCTATGATTTCTCGTACGAAGTGATACCGAACATCAATGTGCTTCGTCCTGCATGATAAACTTGTTCTTCACTAATTGAATAGCACTTTGACTATCACAAAAAATTGTGATACCTTTTTGTTCAACACCAAGCTCTTTTAGCAATCCTTGAAGCCAAATTGAGTCCTTCACAGCCTCTGTAATAGCCATGTACTCTACCTCTATTGTAGAGAAAGCAACTGTTGACTGTAAAGTAGACTTCCAACTAACTGGTGCCTTTGCAAAAGTAAACAAATAACCAATAGTTGATCTTCGTTTATCGAGATCACCCGCAAAATCTGAGTCACAATATCCAACTACAGACTGATTGTCTTCCTGCTAAAAAATTAACCCGACATCTACAGTATTATGAATATACCGCAGAATCCACTTCACAGCTTGCCAATGCTCCTTTCCTGGATTGTGCATATATCTGCTGATAACTCCAACAACTTGTGAAATGTCAGGTCTCGTACAGAATATTGCATACATCAAGCTACCAACAACATTTGTGTATGGTACCTTTAACATATACTCTCGTTCAACTTCATCCAATGGCGACATAGTAGTACTTAGCTTAAAATGGGGAGCAAGTGGAGTACTAACTGGCTTAGTCTTGTCATCTATGCCAAAACGTTGTAGTACTCTCTTCAAATATTCTTTCTGAGATAAACAGAGTTTCTTTGAACGTCTATCTCTTATTATCTCCATGCCAAGAATTTTCTTCGCCTCACCCAAATCCTTCATCTCGAACTCCTTCTTCATCTAAATCTTCAACTTATCAATTTCTTCCGAATTCTTGGAAGCTATCAACATATCATCAACATATAGGAGAAGATATATAAAGGAACCATTTTTAAGCTTGCGCAAATACACACAATGATCGTATTTGCTTCTCTTGGTACCCTTGCTGCAACATAAACTTGTCAAATTGCTTGTACCATTGTCTAGAAGATTGTTTCAACCCGTACAATGATTTTTCAAGTTTGCACACCATATTTTCCTTACCAGCAACTCTGAATCCTTCTGGCTGAGTCATATAGATTTCCTCCTCCAAGTTTCCCATCTGAACTAGTTCCAAATCCAACTGTGATACCAAAGCCAACATAATTCGAATTGAGGAATGTTTTACCTAGAGAAAATATTTCATTGTAATCAATTCCTTCCTTTTGAGAATATCCTTTGGCCACCAATTTTGCATTGTAGCGAACATCTTCTTGGTTAGGAAATTCTTCTTTCTTTGCAAATACCTATTTTTACCCAATTGCTTTCTTTCCCTTCGGGAGATTGGCCAATCTCCATGTATGATTCTGATGAAGGGACTGTAATTCATCATTCATGGCAATCCTCCACTTATGTTCTTCTGAACTTTGGACTGCGTCTTTATAAGTGGTAGGAACATCATCAACTACAATTGCGGTTGCACAAGCAACTATCTCTATGAGACGAACATGTTTCGTTATTTTCCTTTTTGGCATACTGGTTGCTATTGATTCAAGTTGTTGTTGAGATTCCTGAGTTGGAATCTCCTCTATTGGCTCTCCTTCCAGTGGATAATCTTCATTTTTTTCCTCTCTGCTTCTTGTGTAGGAAAAATAAATTTTCCCTCAAACTCCACCTGCTTAGAAGCACCATCATCTTGTTTGCTATCTTCATTTATTACCTTGTTTACCATAGCAGATTCATTGAAGGTAACATCCCTGCTGAATATTACTTTCTTTGTCATATGACACCATAAGCAATACCCTTTGACTCCAGAAGTAATCCCCATAAAAATAGTCTTCTTTGCCCTTGTATCCAATTTTGACTCTGTCACATGATAATATGCAATTGAGCCAAACACGTGCAAACAGTCGTAATCTACAGCAGGATTTTCATACCATTTTTCAAATGGCGTATTTCCATCAATAGCAGCAAATGGTAAGCGATTAATGAGGTGGCATGCATATGTAATTGCCTCAGCCCAAAATTCTTTGCCCAAGCCAGCATTAGACAACATACACCGTACCTTCTCCAGCAAGGTCCGGTTCATGCATTCTGACACTCCATTCTGTTGTGGTGTATGTCTGACAGTGAAGTGTCGGACGATGCCATCATTTTCACACACCTTATTAAAATGATCATTTTTGTATTCACCTCCATTATCTGTGCGAATACACTTGATCCTCCTTGATTCTCCACCATCGTCTTCCATTTGAAAAAAATTACCAGCACTTCATTTTTGCTCTTCATTGTATACACCCATACTCTTCAGAAAAAATCATCAAAAAAGGTCACAAAATAGTGCTTCCCACCCAATGAAGGTATTTTGGAAGGACCCCAAACGTCAGAATGTACATAATCCAAAATGCCTTTGGTATTATGGATTGTTGCACTAGATTTAACCCTTTTCTGTTTCCTTTTGACACAATGCTCGCAAAACTCCAAATTGTAATCCTTTACCCCTTTCAACAATCCTTGATCTGATAGAGTTTTCAAGGATTTTCCTCCAGTATGTCCCAAGCGCATGTGCCATAGCCTGGTTGCTTTTGCCTCTTTGTTGTCACTGGACATCACTGTCGCTGTCCCAATAACTGTATTACCGAGGTAACGGTACATGTTATTGTTCTTTCGATTGGCCTTCATTACCACTGGTGCACCGGAGCATACTCTCATCACGCCATTTTCTGTAATAATTTTGAACCCTTTTGATTCCAGGGCTCCCACAGAAATGAGATTTTTCTTCAAACTCGGTACATATCGAACATGTTCTGATCATTCCATCATGGTTCCTTAATCGTATTGAATCAATTCCATAAGAGGTAAGAGGGCTGTTATCCGCTGTTTGGATGACTCCATATTCTCCTTCTTGAAAGTCCACGAACCAATCTCTGTTGGGACACATATGATAGCTATAAGACGAGTCCATCAACCATATGTCTGATGATGTTGAGGGCTTCATTGTAACTAATGAGAAATCTCAATCATCACAATCAGCTACATTTGAATCCATAATGGCCTTTCCATTGTTATGTTTGGCCTTATTATTCAACTTCGGACGGTCTTTCTTCCAGTGCCCCTTTTCTCGACAAAAGGCACATTCATCTTTGCTGGGTTTAGATCTTGACTTAGATCTTCCTTTCCTTGTCCTCGTTTGATTTTGAGGATGACCCCTCACAAATAGTGCTTCTCCTTCTCCGCCCTTCTATTTTTCTCGCTTTCTTTGTTCATAGTTGTACAAAGCCGAACAAACTTCTCTGAGAGAAACTTCGTCATTTCCATGGAGTAGAGTAGTTTCAAGGTGCTCGTACTCGTCAGGATATGACGCCAACAACATCAAGGCCAAGTCACCATCATCATAAATTGTATCCATATTTTGCAAATCTGTGACCAACTTAGTGAAACTGGAGATACGTGCATTCATCGTGGTACCAGGAACATAGATGAAGTGAAACGGTCTTTTCTTTATGTGCAATTTATTTTGACTATTTTTCTTCAAAAAATTATTCTCTTGTGCTTTCCATAATTTACTTGCAGAAGTTTCCTTTGTATATGGATATTTATGCTCTCTAGCAAGGTAGGAGCGGATGGTAGCAACACAGTTGATAATTCTCCAATCTTCTTCTCCAATAGCATCTGGTCTCTTTTCTTCAATGGCCAGATCTAGCCCTTGTTGAAAAAGGACATCTAGAACCTCGCCTTGCCACATCCCTAAATGTCGGGACCCGTAAAAAATTTCTATCGCAAATTTTGCATTTAACACAATTCTTGTCATAAGCGAAGATGCCAATGATGATGTATTGTTGACACTTGATGTAGATTCTTCTTGTTTATTGTCTCCCGTCTTTGACACGAATATTATTTAATAGCTGACAACACAAATCAAGATTATTTCCTTTCTGATGTGGAAGATCAGACTAAGCTGCAACCACAGAGCATACTAAGATAGAACCTTGACTCAACAACAACAACAACAACCCAGTATAATCCCACTTAGTGGGGTCTGGGGAGGGTAGTGTGTACGCAGACCTTACCCCTACCCTGGGGTAGAGAGGCTGTTCCAAATAGACCAGAAGAAAATCGTGAGCGGCAGGATTCGAACCTGCGCGGGCAGAGCCCACATGATTTCTAATCATGCCCGATAACCACTCCAGCTCGCTCACTAAGATAGAACCTTGACGCAGTTACCAAGATAAATCTTTTCTGATATGGAAGATCAGACTACGCTACAACCACAGAGCATACTGAGACAATACCTTGGCTCTGATACCAATTGTTGCGAAAGCCAAATGTATATAGTGTGAGTGAGTCACAACTACTATACCAAAAATTATGGCAGCCACCAAATAATAAATAAGACAATAAAGCAACAATAAAGGAACACCAGAATTTACGAGGTTTGACTAATTTTGCCTACTCCTCGGACACAACCAATATTTTATTCCACTCCAAAATACAAGTGAAATAATACTAAAGAGAGAAGATACAAATGCCTTAAGAAGATAAGAAGGCAAATGAGATGTGTGTTTAAATCCTAAATATTAGGCCTTCTTTTATATGGGGGAAATCCCCCCAACTTCACTTGAACTACCGATGTGGGAGAAATTTTGGTCAAACTTCAACAGTTCAGGCATGTGCGGAGGAGAAGCCCTGATGCCCCGGTGAGGAGTTGTGAGTGGCTCGCGGTTGGCGCGAGGCAAGGCAGAGGGAGGCCTAAGAAACTTGGGGAGATGCGATTAGGCAGGACATGAAAAAATTGCGGATTTTCGAGGACACGACCCTTGATAGGGAAGTCTGGAGGTCTATTGTTAGGGTTGTAGGATAGAACTTCTAGAACTTTCGTACTTCATTCTTGGGGCTAGGTGGGGTTTGGTAGGGCCCTCCGTAGATGTCTTGCGTATTATACCGTGCCCCCTTATATGGTAGTTACTGGTACATATTATTGCATATCTTGTAATTTATGGTTTTATATTTAGTTAATTATTTATGCGATTTTTGCTGTAGTCATTTATGTTTTCTTTTTTCTCCTTTTTTTTTCTCTTTCTCCTGAGCCGAGAGTCGATTGGAAATAGTCTCTCTGTCATTTTGGGTAGGGGTAAAGCCTCTGTATGTGTTATCCTCCCCCGACCCCACTTTGTGGGACTACACTGGTAGTTGTTATTGTTATTGTTGTTGGACCAGGTGTTGCTACACTTGCTGGGGAAAAAAGCAATCTCAAATTAGCATAAAGAATGACTTGGAGTTTCTACCGTGCTGTTGGGGCATCTAGTTATAACAAATGGAATAAGATTCACAGCAAAACCGGAGATGACATTAGGGTGGCATCTAGGAAGAACTCAACAGATCCTGGGAAACCTACTGGCTTGATCCTATGTGCAGCTATGTTTGGTTGCATATTTCTCGCAATGTACTATTTGATTTCTTAATTTTACTAATGGAGATTGGAATATTGTACTCAGGCGATGAAATTCAAAGAAAACACGTGGATACCTGCACGAATGTTTGTGAATCCACAGTCGCATATGCCCCCATCGACACTGCAAGCATGAAATCTGTCATGACATGTTGTGACTCTAACAATGTTGCTGTGTTACCTTCTGGTTTCTCTATTCTTCCATATGGCCGTGAGTTAAGGGTCTTTGGTTATGACTAGTAGACCAGAGGGAAAATGTACAGAAGGAGGATCCGATCCCTACTAACCGTTGTATATCAAATTCTAACTAGCAACTCTCCAGCAGCGAAACTTTCTACAGAGTCAGTTGAATCCGTTAACAATCTCATATCATGTACATTGCGCAGAATGAAGACAAGTTTGAAATGTGAAGATGCGTAGTTTGTTCTTGTAGGCACAGAAATGCTAATTTCATTTTACAGATAATATGGTTTTCCTTCTCAATCCTTTTCATCTTAATAGATGATAATAAGGATTTCATAGGTTGGTTCCTGCCCTGGTTATAGTAATTTTTCACTCATTCAGATAAGAACTTGTCTAGCTGACGTATCTGGATTGATGCACCAAAGAAACTTAATAGAATGTTGAATTGTATGACAGAGTTTTTTATTATTTTACTACAGAATTTAATATGTAAAATAAATAACAAAAACTTCAATAAATACTACGTATATTTTGAACTCATTAATTTTAAAAGGTGCAATGGATTGAATCGTAATACCATGAACCGATAAAATTTAAACTCTAAATCCGCCTTCAAAAGCTATGAGGATGTTGAACTTATAGAAAATTTTACTACAGAGCAACATGTTAAAATAGTTGGCTTTCGACTAGCAAAGAAAACTTAGGGTGTGTTTGGTATGATAAGGTTTTGCATGGAAAATGTGTATTTTATCAATTATTTTTCCTTATTTGTTGGTGAGTGGAAATTTTTTCCGGAAAATATTTTTTAGTGTTTGATTAGAGAGTAAAAAATATTTTTTTATGCTACTCTCTTCATCCCTTCCCCCAAGTCACCATGTTTCCTCCCCTCCCAATACCCAACGTTTTTAGGACTCTATTTTCTTCAACAATTTAGTTATTCTTCTAAAAATTCACGCAAATCCAAATGATCTAATGTGCTGCCTTATTTTTTTGCGCAAAACAACATTGAAATTTATGCTCCATAAATATAAAGAATATACTTTTGTTTTTTGGTTGAAAAAGAGATTACTCTTTCAACGACATGAAACTATTAAAGTAGTCATTTTATTAAAATAAAAGAAAATATTTTTTCTACATCATTTAAAAAAAACTCATTTTATTGAAATGAAAAAAATGCTTCTTCTATATCATGAAAAGAAAATACCATTTTGTTGACGTGGAAGAAATACTTTTTCTATGTCATAAAAAGATTTTTTTTGTTGTAACGAAAGAAAGTACTTTCTCTACTTCATGAAAAGAAAATACTCATTTTGTTAAAATGAAAGAATATTTTTCTACTTCATGAAAAGAAAGTACATTTTTTGTTAAAATGAAAAAAAAAATACTTTTTTATATCATGAGAAAATACTCATTTATTGAAATAAAAAAAATTATCTATAATATGAAAAAATGTACTATTAATAATATTTTTACTTAGGGTGGGTGCGGGTATGGCGCGGGCGTTGGGGTGGGTTAGGATGAGGAGTGGGGGTGGAGTGGGTTGGTCGGGATAGAAAATATAGGGCGGGAAAAGTTGAAAAAGAGTTTCGAAAATATTTTCCATCTTGATAGAAAAAATATTTTTCTCCAATTGGAGAAAAATAAGTTGATAAAAAAAATATTTTTTAAAATATTTAAGCAAATCAAACATAAAAAAAATTGAAAATTATTTTTTTTGCGCTAAACACACCCTTATACTAAACAAGTTTACAGCCTAAATTAAAAGGGGTAGGGTTTCGAATTATCCATTCTCGGTACACGTGGCAGCATTGAAATGGCACTCTATATCTCTGGAAATATGTCCAGCTGCCAACGTGTCATGTTCGAATCCATGCAAAAAGATCTAAACAAAAGCAAATGTATTCATAGTCAGATCATTTGCCAAACCACAAAAGGTACAGCTTTCCTATTTTGGAGAGAAAACTATGGCGTCTTTGGCAACTCTTTCTGCAGTGCAGCCAACCACCACAATCAAGGGACTAGCTGGAAGCTCTATTGCCGGGACAAAACTCAATGTTAAATCATCTCGCCTCTATTTGAAGCCCTCTAAATCCAGGTAAGGTACTAGCTATTTGTGACCTCCAATGAGGATCTCGGATTTTTATCTCAATGAATACGGAGTGCCACATGGCCACATCTCCAAATGTTTTTGAAAACCTGCACATTTTGCACCTGTAATTTGGGGTGGATTTAGGGCGAGTTCTACGGGTTAAAGGGAATCCATTGCTGTCGGCTCAAACCAGGGGCAGAGTTAGGTGGGCGGAAGGGGTTTTAGATGAACTTCCTTCGCTGAAAATTACGGTTAAATTTTTATTTTTATGTACATATATTAGATGTTGAATTTCCTTATTTCTCGCGTGTTACTTTTAATATTTTTTGAATCTCCTTTGTGAAAATCCTACTTCCACGCTCAAACCATATGTACATATGAAAGAAGAAGAAATTAAACTGTATGTATATAATAATTAGATCATGTATTCGCCTTAGTTAAGGGTAGTTTTTGGTATGTCAACCTGGACGTAGTTTGGTTAGTGGCAAAGTTTAAAGATTGAATCAGTTCAGCTAAGGGTCTTAAGAAATGTCATTCCATTCATCTGAGGTGTCTAAGACAGATACTAAAGATTAAAGTGATGGACTAGCATGTTGTTCTTGTGTGTGTGTGTGTATGTGTTTTTTGACAGATTTGATGTTTGTGTAGGGCTGGTGCTGTGGTAGCAAAATATGGTGACAAGAGTGTATATTTTGACTTGGAGGATTTGGGCAACACTACTGGTCAGTGGGACTTGTATGGATCAGATGCACCTTCACCCTACAATTCCCTTCAGGTATTAATTATATTTGCCTTTCTCCCCTTATACACTTCCCACATTATATTCTCTATTAAAGTGCTCCATATTAATTTACTTGCCATGCGACTAGAGGTGAACCAAGGATTTGAAGGTCGCGGGGTGCCCTTTTAGATTCAACGAAAATCTACTTTTTATAGGATGTCCACTACTAATATATTACTATTTTCTAAGAACATATACATATATTCATAGAATTTTTGTTGAAACTTTACGGGTGCCGGTGACCCCTCTAGGTATAGTATAGGTCCGCCCCTGACCATGCCTGTGGATAGCAGGAGTACTTGTGTAAGTGAACTCACATGCTGAGTTGTAACTGTCCCTCCTATTGCTTTTGTATTTTGTAGAGCAAGTTCTTTGAGACATTTGCTGCTCCTTTCACAAAGAGAGGTCTGTTGCTCAAGTTCTTGATCTTGGGAGGTGGCTCAACTCTGGCTTACTTCAGTTCAACTGCATCAGGGGATATCCTACCAATCAAGAAAGGGCCTCAACTACCTCCAAAGCTCGGGCCACGTGGCAAGATCTAATTGCTTTTTAATTCAAATTTCTTGACCTTCATTTCGTAATTGATGTACTATATCACAGCTTGTAAGTATAAATTGAAGCCTTCCTCAGACCTCTTTTCAACAGGTAAATCTTCTAGCAAATTTGATGCATTGCTTTCTGACTTTGTATGATATTTTTATTCATCTTTGCTCAGTGGTGAACCGATAAAGGTAATGATACTGTAAATTATATGGACTCCAAATCTGAATTACATAGTTTCTATCCAATAAATCTTAAGACCAAAGGCCATACAACTTACGATAGGACTATCTGAAAAATGTCCAAAAATTCTCGTTGTTCTTTAACGAGGTAACGTCTTGTACAGAGTAAATCACTTCAAATGAAGTGCCACAGACCCAGTAGGTCTACTAACTTTTCCTACTTACAAAAAGGAATGGCTTAATTAAATCCTAGATGGTTGCGATCCATCTCAACATGACACTTCAATGAGTTAATTAATATTCTGCAGTGCCATCAGTTAGTGGCGGGCTGTTGGACTTCTACACATACCTAAGTTCTCTAGGTAAGAAAATCTCTTGTTGGTGACTATATTAGGAGGTTTGCATAGTAACTTTGAATCAACATCTTTAGTTGAGTCCTCCTTCAAATCTTTCTTTGTGTTGTTATCTTCTTGGTCCGCTGTCCAACCGATGAAGTCCAATAGTGTTTTCCCTACTTCTTCTGTATCTGGTAGTGATTTCTTTACTTCTCCATTGGAAGAATTTTGGGCCCTTGCATCTGCTTGGAGAACGTCTTCAATTCGCGACATGATTGTGAATGCCCTGCTTTCTATTATTCTTGAATAGCTTTCTAAAACAGCTTGCCCCAAATCCTGCAAAATCAAGAAAACATTTCCATTTTTTTATATAGAAGTCCAAGAAGTAGATCCTCTATAATATTGAAGTTTTTGGTTTAGCCATTTGTAGCCAAAATAGAAACTATGAAACAAGTCGAGGAACAACGAATAGAAAATGGATAATCTCAAAAAAATTAGATTCTCTTGAACATGAAAATTTGAAAGTAAATGTTGCAACATGCAGCTTCTTACTCTGTTGTACTGGATTTTACTAATGTCTAGTGTTGACTGAGGAATTCCAGGGAAGCGCTGCTTAAGAATCAGCAAGACAAGCTCAGCTCTTTCTTCAAAGATTTCTCTCTTCTCAAAACTAACAGCTGAACCCCAGGTTGATTTCCCATCTTTAGCGTTCATCTTTCTTCTCCAAATAACCACAGAAGCCTCGATCCTGTTCTTTAGGTCTACAATTTTATGATCCGAAGACAAGTCCATAGTTGTGAAGAAGTAATCTGGATCAAAGTACTCATCAGTGATGCTTTTGTATATCGAATCTCCTAGGCTTGCTCTCCCTTTCTAAACACAGTAAAAGAAGAAAAGTTAACTCAAGATCACAAGCGTGAAGTAAGTTTAAAAAAGGATAATTACATTTTTGGGCCGCTCAAAAAAATAATGGCTGACAAATGTATATGTTTTGTATATTAAGTATAAATAAATATACATAATCAACAACAACAACAACGATAACAACAAACCCAGTGTAATCCTACAAGTGGGGTATGGGAAGGGTAGTGTGTACGCAGACTTTACCCTTATCTTTAAGAAGTCAAAGAGGCTATTTCCGGTAGACTCTCGGCTCAGTAATATACATAATGAATGTATATGTATTGTTTACTTGGTCTACAACTTGTAATTATTTTAGGCCGGGGGGCTAAAAATTGAAAAAAAAAAAACCTTAAAATGAGTGAGATTCGGGATCTATTTCCTTTCTTATACCTTGGGTAGGGATTCTATATAACTTTCTGGGATCTCCATTTCTGACAGGACTTGAGCGTTTATAGCCATGGCTGCTTTATGAACTTGGTTTACTGAATCCTTCTGAAATTGCAGCCATTTCCTCATAGGATCAGATAAGCCGTTAGGAGGAACCTTAGGAGTCGGTATCCACCATTTGTCATCATTCCTGCTGTTTTTTCCATCCTCTGATTGATCATCTTTCGATACATAGGAGAACTCACTTTGATCCTTAAAGCTATCTAAGCAATCCTGTCGATTATTAAACAAGACATAAACATCAATGAGGAAACAATTCTACAATGACCTAAGGAAAATGAAAACAAAAGAACTTCATATTTCTTACAACAAGCATTGCATCTAGCTTGCGTAGTGCTGGAATGTTCATTTGAAGATCGGATCGCTGCTTTGTTATCATAACCTGATAGATAAATGAATAGATGACTCTTGTTGTTGTTAGATATATGGAATATACAACAAAGAGTTCGAGCGAAAGAGGTATACCTCCATGTTTGTTCCATCTTTTGATTTTTGATTACAAGGAACAAATTCAACAATGTGATCTGTGACTGATAAAAGCCAACCAATTTCTTTTCTCCATTTGGCTTTTGTCTCGGCTGGCATTGGCTCTAATCTCTTCAGTTCTCCAAAAACGGAAGCTGCATTATGTGAAAAGAAAGACAAAATAGAAAAAAAGACTAGTTATAAGAAACCTTCATATAATCTCTCTCAAAAATAACATACCAGACATTGATAAGAAATGGTTGAAACTTTTTTCTCTGCTTTTGTGAAATTCACAAAAAAGATTACCTGCTAGGTTTGTGATTGAATTTGACAAAGCCAGCGCAGAAGAGACACCCTTTCCTCCACCAGACATATCCTCACCAAGGAGCAACTTTGCAAACTTTTCCTTCATTAGCTCCATATCTAAACAGAAGCCAAGGAGTTCGTGTGTCAACAACGCATATAACATGGACAAACTCCTAAGGGCTCGTTTGGTACGAGGGATAAAGGGATAATTAATATTGTAGTGTTATTTTATTCCTATGAGAGGGTGGGATAACAATCACGGGATAACTACCATATAATTAATCCTGGGATAACTTGTTTCCCAACCAAACGATCCCTAAAGAAGAAATGGAACACTTTGTTTGCTTTTGGCAGATGATATTAAATGCTACAGACATGTTAAAATGTTGAGGCTCTCAAACATTTCACAGGTAATGCTTGCGTATTCACTACCCTCCCCGAACACCACGTATGGGATTATAGTGGATTGTTGTTGTTGCTCCTCAGGTCATTGACAATTGCTAATTTTCAAAGGAATTTGTATTTCTAACCACTCCTTCCTCTGTGTCATTGACCTGAGGAGCTTTAACAATTATCCACGTTTTCATATTTGTGTTTCACGTAGAATGAACAAAATCAGGAATCAAAAAAAAAGGGAAATGATTTACCTGAAGGCTGGTTCTGTTGGGCACGAGGGCTAGACGCGACATCTGAATCATTGGCCAATGGGGACTTGAAAGTCTCATTACGTTTAAGCGCCCTGCCCCCAGCCATTGAATTGTTTTTCGTCTCAAGAATCATGTTTCACGTTTGTCTATATTTCAATTTCACACATTCCATTAGAAACATGACAGGGCAACAACTGTAGATCCCATTATCTAAGTAGAGTGCTCGAACCAATTTTTTTTTTATGATTCAAACAAAATGTATAATCTGAATTAAGAAATGAAACTTATGACCATTAACCAAGAAAACGATATGGGGTTAGAGGTGAGGTGACAAACTGACAATGAAGGAAAAGTTGGTGCAGAGAAAGGGAGAAGAGGTGGAGGCAAAGTGTTTTTGCTTGATAGAGAATGGAAAGAAACTTTTGGTGTTAACTAATTCTTAGTTTTAGTGAATGGTTGGAACAACGTGGGGTGCATGTTTTTGAGAATGTTTGAGAATGATGGAGATAAGATGTCACCTCTGGTTTGACTAATTATGTGATTTGCATTATATTACTTCTTATTGGCTTCCATCGGACAATGAATGGTTCAATTTTGCTTTAATAAGTCAGACCACACAACTTAGTTAAAAGGTGTTCAAGATAAGTTCAAACGTGTCCAAGCATGAAGTTCTTCTAGTTGAAAAAAAAAATTCTAGTTAATTGGAAGATACCAAAAACTCGAGTCACAATTTCAACGAACCATAATATTGTAGCACGTTATTCTCCTATTTTTCGATAAAGAGTTACGTATAGTTATAAGTCTAACTTAACGTGATAGTGTAAAAATTCTACACATTGTTATAAAATTAACCGCAAAGGACCAAATATATCCCTATACTCTTTTAAACATACCCTTCGTTATACTTTGAGTCCAAATATATCTATGTCGTAATACTATCGGTTCAAATATATTTCTGTCATAATACTATTGGTTCAAATATACCTCTCTTCTATTTGTTTGTCCAAGGTGGACATCCAATCCTACGTGGCAATAATATTTGATGCAGTGAATATCATATGGCATGATATCACGGTGCCCATAATCCATAAATAAAAGATTAAAATTTGAAATACAATATTTTTTATGGTAGCGGTAATAGTGGCAGTAGTGGTGGAGAAGGAAATGTAGTGATGAAAAAAAATTTAACTAGACAGAACCTGCAAATGGAACAAGGCTTCTGATGCACTCTCTTGGCTATAAGAACATCATAGTAGCAATAAGAGAGGACTTGGATTTGGGACTCAAGCTCCAAAATGGGATACCAAAAATAAGTATCTCACACTTCCTGAGAATAAGATTTGTACACACTGTGGTAAGACCAGCCATTACAAAAACGAATGTAATGCTAGAGAAAGGCTGGTCAAAAGAACAAAGATTTTGTTAAAGAAAAGCACAAACTGCTTAGTTGGGCAAAGAAAATTTTGATTTATCCATATGCCCATAGAAAGGGACCCAAACTAGTTTGGGTTCCTAAGACTAGCCCATGATTTCTTTTGTAGGATCAAGTGAAAGGAAGTAGCCAAATATGGTACATGGATAGTGGATGCTCAAAACATATGAATAGTAACAAGAACCAGTTCCTTTCACTTGAGAACCTAAAAGGAGGTATTGTCTCCTTTGGAAATGGAAAGAAATGTGAGATCATTGGTGTTGGAAAGGTAAAAAATAGACTCTCACTCCATTGAGAATGTTTGTTTGATAGATGGCTTAAAATATAGCCTGATAAGTGTGTCACTGTGTGACAGAGGTAACCTTGTGGACTTCACTTCCACAAAATATTTTGTGATTAGCCTTACTACTGACAAGGTTGTTTTATAGGGAATGAGAGTTAACAATATTTACATTTTAGATTTGTCAACTCTCTACTCACATGCTTGAGTGTGGTAATTAATGATCCCCTCCTTTGGCACAAAAGACTCGGCCATGCCAGTCTAAATCAATTAAACAAATTAGTCTCCAAGGACTTGGTAATAGGGATGCCTAATATCAAGTTCAAGGAAGACAAGGTTTGTGAGGCATGTGCAAGGGGAAAGCGGGTAAGATCATCCTTTAAACCTAAGAATATGGTAAGTACTTCCAAGACATTGGAACTGGTTCATATGGATCTTTGTGGTCCAATGAGAGCCATGAGTAGATGTGGTAAAAAATATGTGATGGTGCTAGTTGATAATTATTCTAGGTTTACCTTGGTATTATTTTTAACTTCTAAAGATGAAGCATTTGAAATGTTCACTGCTTTTATTAGAAAACCCAGAAGTAATTAGGAAATCAACTTGCTTCCATTAGGTCTGATCATGGAACTGAATTTGAAAATGCAAAATTTGCTGAATTTTGTGATGAAAATGGAATAGACCACAATTTTTCTGCCCCTAGGACCCCTTAACAAAATGGGGTAGTTGAAAGAAAGAATAGAACCCTTGAAGATATGGAAAGGACTATGTTACTTTCAAGTAAACTACCTCATAGCATCTGGGCATGGGCTATAAACACTGCTTGTTATATAATAAACAGATGTATGACACCTCTTGTAGAGAAAACTCCCTATGAGTTACTTAAAGGGAGAAAACCAAACATATCCCACCTTAGGGCTTTTGGTTGCAAGTGTTATGTGCACAATAATGGCAATGACTCCCTAAGTAAGTTTGATCCCAGAAGTGATGAGGGAGTATTCTTGGGATATTCTTCACATAGCAAAGCATATAAATATTTAATAAAAGAACCCTATGTGTTGAAGAAAGTGTATATGTTGTATTTGATGAATCTAACACTTTTTTTTTAGAGACGGGAATATGAAGATGAAGCCATTGGACTGGTGAGAAAATTAACTGAAGTCACAACACAAGTCAAGGCTGCACCAAAGGAAGGAGCAGGTGATGGAACATGTCCATTCACTCCGGGCAATCTGACAGGGGAAACCAATCCAAAGGGTCCTGCTTCTGATCTTGTTCCTCTACAGCATAACAATGAAGGAGAAACCAGCAGAAATCAGATGTTTGGAAAATCTTAAAAGTATTTGAGTTCTCACCCCATTGAGACGGTCATAAATGATTCAACATCAGGAGTTAAGACAAAATCATAACTGAATAACCTATGCGCATTTGTTGCCTTTCTGTCTCTTATTGAACCTAAAAATGTGAGTGAAGCTCTACAAGATGCAGACTGGGTCAATGCTATGCAAGATGAACTCAATCAGTTTGAAAGAAGTCAAATCTGGCACTTGGTTCCAAAACCCAAGGACAGGTTAGTCATACAAATTGGATGAAGATGATCCAGTTACAAGAAATAAGGCAAGGTTGGTGGTTCAAGGCTATAGTCAAGAGGAAGGCATTGATTATGATGAGACTTTTGCTGCAGTTGCTAGACTTGAAGCAATTAGACTCCTCATAGCTTTTGCAGCACATATAGAATTCGAGCTTCATCAAATGGATGTCAAAAGTGCCTTCTTAAATGGCTATCTCAAATAAGAAGTGTTTGTAAGACAACCTCTAGGATTCGAAAGAAAAGAATGTCCTGAACATGTTTACAAGCTAGATAAGGCTCTCTATGGTCTCAAGCAGGCACCAAGAGCTTGGTATGAAAGGTTATGAAAATTCCTCCTGGAGCATGGGTACAAAAGAGGTAAAATTGACAGCACAGTATTTCTAAAAGAAAAAGGTAAAGATCTTCTTATTGTACAAATATATGTTAATGATATCATATTTGTGTCCACCACAGATAAGTTGAGCAAGGAATTTGCAAAACTAATGGGCACTAAATTTGAAATGAGTATGATGGGTGAACTAAACTTTTTCTTAGGCCTACAGATAAAATAAAGCTCAAATGGAACCATGATTCATCAACAGAAATATACAAAGGAACTAATCAAGAAGTTTAAAATGAAGGACTCTAAAGAAATAGATACACCTATTGCAACTGCCACCAAATTAGATGTTGATGAACCTGGTTCATCAATTCATCAAAAGTTGTATAGGGGAATGATTGGTTCACTCTTGTATCTTACTGCAAGTAGACCTGACATTATTTTCAGTGTAGGACTTTGTGCACGTTTTCAGGCTAATCCTAAAGAGTCCTATTTGTCTGCTGTCAAAAAAATATTGAGATAGTTGAAAGTGACCACCGAATTATGCATATGGTATCCTAAAGGTAGTAACTTTGATCTAGTAGGATATGCTGATGCTGACTATGCAGGTTTTCTAGTGGATAGAAAAATCACTTCAGGTATGGCTCATTTTCTTGGTTCATGTCTTGTATCATGGGCCACCAATGTGAGCACGTGATTTTTTCCTAACATGAATTACTCCCACAAAATCAAAACAAAAATTATCTATTTTATGGTGTGTATTTTTTATGAATTTTTTGTGTTATTTTGGTATTTATTTGAATTTGTATATGCATGATTATATGTGTTTAAATTAATAAAAATACAAAAAATAGGTCATATTTACATTTTTGATTTAACTTTGCAATTAGGAATAGTTTAAGTTTATTTTACAAAATAAAGAAATCACAAAAAATATGTATTTTGCTTTTCTAGTGTTTAATGTCCCAATTGTTTGATTTATATTTAATTGATGTTTAAATTGAGTGTGTTAATTGTTAATATAACTTAATTAATATTTCTTACAATTTAGTTGATTGTGTAATGTAATTAGAAATTTTTATTTTTAGAAAACTAAATTAAAAAAAAAAGATAAGGGAAACAAAAAAAAAACAAACAAAAGAGTTGAAATGGATTGGGCCATTTGGAAAAAAAACTGGACCAAGCCCAAACGGACCACACCTTGAACCCGCCCAATACATTAACCAATCCGCCCAACCCCATCATTTAATCATAGCCGTTGAATTATTATGATCCAACGGCTCAGAATGATTCAGCATTTTAATATACCAAAAATCAATCCAAAACCCTAATTCATCTCATCTCTCATCCTTCAGAGAAATAACACCGCCGCCGCCGAGCTCCACCCCACCGGAAATCGCCTCACGGCGGTTCCGGTGGTCCAAACCACCTAATTTTTACACCCCGAACTCCCCAAGACCTCCCCATTCCGAACCCCTAACCCATTTTCCTCGATTCATTTTCAAACTCTTCGAATAATGGTTCGAAGTTCGCCGGAAAATTGAGATTCACCCCAAACCACTCCAAATTGATACCACACCACCACCGGACTATCCCCTACATGAATCCATGGCCCTTTTTGTTCGAATACCACCAGAAATTATCGAGCCCCAAATCGAATTGCAAGAACCCTAAATTCCGAATTAGGGATTTGTTTTCGGATTTTCAAAGAAATTGGGGTCTAATAGACCTTAATTGATTTGTTTTCGCTTGAAAACATTTCAATTAAGGTCCGTTCGATTCCAAATACGAAAATTCTAGTGACCGACCACTGCTTTGATTCGAATTGTTCGGAGGTACTATTTTATTTCCTCTCTTTCCTTGTTATTTTATTTGTTTTGATTATGGTTGTTCGTTTGTTGATATTTCTCTTCGGACAGTTTTGATTTTTCTATTTTTCCTCATCTGTTTGGGACCTTTATTTGGTCGACTTGTTATTTCCTTGATTGGTCTATTATAAGTGTGGTGTTAGAAGATAAGAATTCGACTCGATTCGATATTTCGTCGAATAGCTAAAGTTTTCATTTTTTTGACTACTCTGGCCGAGAGTCTGTAAATCGCAGTCTTTGCGATTGGTTTGTTTATCGATTGTACGTATCGTAATCGATTGATTGTTATTTGAATGTTGGAATGCATATTCGCTTCGATTAATATCGTCAAATGATTGTGTTCTACATTTTTTGTTTGGTTGGCCGAGACTTGTCGAAATCGTTGATTCGTCGATCAATTGTTATCAATCATGTGTTGCAATCAATTAGTCGGATGTTGATGATTGGTTTCATATTGTTACATTTTTGGCCGAGAATCCTTGGAATCACTGTTTTATCAGTTTTTTCGTTATCAATGATACATGTTGTGTTTAATTGAGTGTTTGTCTAATCTCGTAGAAATGGTTGTGTGAAACCTCAGGCAGTGCTTTGTTTTGCTTTGAATTGAACTATTCTGTTTAGTCATATGATTCTGTTGATTAAGCTTAGGAAATATGGATTGGATATAGCTGTATTTCCAATGGGACTTTAAGGAAAATATAGCTGTAACTCTAATAGGTTTTTAAGGAGAAGATAGGTGTAATTCTGATATGCTTCAGAAATGAAACTAACAACAAAGTTTCAAAGAGTGCAATGCACATGTAAAGGCTAGTGGAACCTGCTGGACAGCAGGTTATGACACTAATTTCTGCCCTTTCGGAGTTCTTTAATTAAAAAGCTATACTTATACAACTGAAAAGTGAAGAAAAGGTGAAATAGCATAAGCTGGACAGATCTAGAACTAAAAAAGGTAGAGCTGTTACTTTGGATCTCTAGGCTATAACAATCACGGAGCCACAAACTCACTTTATCCAATTTAAGCATAACAGTGATAGATATATTAAAAGCGGGGAACCAAGTCCCAACACGTGCCAACTCCCATAGACCGAAGGGTCAAAAGTCATGAGCCTCTACGGAATATACAAGTGTAAATAGTGAATATAATTGTGCACAAGTTGGGATGATCAGAACAAAAATATAGTCAAACTGGAGAATCAGGTCCTGCGAACGCTGGCAGCTACCTCGACTGTCCAAAAGCACTCCCGAGCCGCAATGGAATCAGCTCTGCTGTAATGTACCTGGATCTGCACACAAGGTGCAGGGAGTCGGGTGTGAGTACTTCCAACTCGGCGGTAATAAAAGTAAATAATGCTGAAGGGAAGAAAACCACGCAAGGCACTATCTCTTGCTACACAATAAAGAACTATCATTAAAATTCAAAACACTATCATTTTATTCCTTTTCAGCATATGTGAGTAGATGATTAGAAATCTCAATTTTAGCTACTTTCTTTCATGATAACATACCCATACCTGGAAAAATCTCAAACAGTGCAAGTCCGCACTCAAATCAGCCCCTCGGGCTCAGCACTCCTTATCAATTTACACCAGGAGATCTGGTCAATAAAGCAACTAATGCATGTGTACCAGTAATGTATGAGTGCTAAATGTTATGCCACGTAGTACACGTAAACCAATATATGTATGCCATGCAATGCATATGACCGCTACGGCGTGTAGCCCGATCCTTTTGGGTACCCGTGCTCACTGGGGGTGTCCAGACTCCGGAGGGGCTCCTACAGCCCAAGCACAATATCAATATCACACCTGCTGCGGCGCGCGGCCCGATCCATATACCACTGCGGCGTGCAGTCCGATCCATGCATGTGTATGCATATGCACATATGAATGTCATGCCCTAACATATGGCCCTCGGCCCCAATCGGTTTAACAGATAATCAAGAAAACCCTACGGGCAACAATATCACATTAGCTCACAGCAAAAATGTTATTAAGACCTTGTTCAAGTTTTTCATAACCTTATAAAAATGCTGAATAGCAAATATTCCATTTTAAACCTTAAATTTTGAATAAAATATGCACAGTGTTATCAAAACAGTGATATCAATCCTTGAAGGATTCAAATAATTGGCACGAAACCCAAACATGATAATTAGTCCAATTCATTTCAACAATTAGGCGTTATTATTTATTACGCGGGACGGACCAAGTCACAATCCCCAATGGTGCTCTACCCCACGCCCGTTATCCGGCGTGCAAGTCACCTCGACACAGCACTAAGATGTGCAAGTCCGGGGTTTACTAACCCTCGGGACATCATTTACAAGTATTACCCACCTCGAACCGACGAAAACTCATGCCCGCGACACCTTAGCTCCTCGAACCGGCATCCACGCACGTCAAAACTAGTCAAAATCAGTACAAATATATCAAAATAGGCTAATGGAACATAACCCAATCGAAAGAACTCGAAAAATATCAAAAATCACGAAATTGGCAAAACCCGAGCCCCGGGCCCACATCTCGAAAAATTCTGAAATTCACATTTTCGGAATCCTCATCTCGCCACGAGTCCGTACATACCAAGAACTTCCAATTCGGACCACAAATGGTCCTTCAAATCCTAAATTTAAGGTTTTTGCTCCAAGCCCTATTTTCTTGATTTTTAGCTATAGATTCATGAATTCCATGGATGATTCTTGTATAAAAACATGTATTTAACTCATAAAACTTACCTCCAACGATTCCCCGTCGAAATCCCTTCAATTCCCGTCCAAAAGCTCTCAAGAACGGCCAAAATGGTGGAAAATGGGTTGTTTTCGCGACTGAAATGTTTTTAACATTCTGTCCGGTACTGTAGCTAACACTATGCGATCGCATCAGAGCATTGCGAACGGCCAAAAATGGTGGAAAATGGGTTGTTTTCGCGACTGAAATGTTTTTAACATTCTGTCCGGTACTGTAGCTAACACTATGCGATCGCATCAGAGCATTGCGATCGCATAGAACAAACTCTCCGAGCACTGTAGCTAACACTATGCGATTGCATAGAACAAAATCCTGGGTACTGTAGCTAACACTATGCGATTGCATAGAACAAAATCCTGGGTACTGTAGCTAACACTATGCGATCGCATCAGGGCATTGCGATCGCATAGAACAAACTCTCCGGCACTGTAGCTAACACTATGCGATCGCATCAGAGCATTGCGATCGCATAGAACAAAATTTCTCTGCAATTTTTCTGCTGCATTTTTCAACTCAAAAATTCCCGTTAGCCATCCGAAATCACCCCGAGGCCCCCGGGACCTCAATCAAAGCCACCAGTATATCACATTACCTCATTCAAACTTGCTCATAACATAAAAACACCATCCTAAACATCAAAATCACCAATTACACACTAATTCAAGCCTAAGTTTCTTCAAAATTTCCGAATTACTCATTCAATCAAAAACCCGACCAAACGACGTCCGAATGACCTGAAAATTTGCAGGCATATCCAAAATCACCTAACGGAGCTACTGCAACTGTCAGAATTCCATTCTGACTCCCGGATCAAAATCTCACCTACCGTTCGGATTTCGCCAAAATTTAACCTTAGCCAATTCAAGCCTAAAACTAAACCGGACCTCCAAATTCAATTCTGATTGCTCTCCTAAGTCATAAATGATCCCCCGAAACTAGTCAAATCATCAGAATCCGATTCCGAGCACTCTAACTCGATAGTCAACTCTAGGTTGACTTTCCATATTCAAACTTCCTTCAAATATGCTATTTGCTTCATTTTCAATTCAATTCATTCCTAACTCATCCGATAGGTTCTAACACCGATATAAAAGCATAAGATATGTAAATGCAACATAACGGGGTGGTAATTTCCGTAACGACGGGCCGGGTCGTTACATTCTCCCCAACTTAAACAAACGCTCGTCCTCGAGCGGACTCAAAGTTGTACTAGAAGCCACCCAATAACCGAATGACCTTACCAAGCATATATCCGGGTGATCATACGTCACCCTATCTCACATAAGTCCGAAAACACCACATAGTCAAAATTTCACGGACCATCTGAACCATAAATCACATTGTACTTTCTGAAATCATATGCCAAATGTTAATCCCATGCCTATACTCGGGATACACACGATCCAACTGTAATAGTCCATACTCGCCACCTCGGTGAGATAATATGATGTGTCAAACAACCCAATCACTCGGAACAATAATCCCTAATCACAACAATTTCCCACGATAATCAAATACCAACTGAAAAACCTTTTTCATTCGATAGAGTCTTATTCCAACACCTTTATATCCTGCCAACGGCAACCGCACACGCGATATATCGAATCCATCTCTCAGGTCAACCATTCATGAATCCATTTCCCTTTTTAATTGATACTACAACAAAATTCGGAGCCAAATCTCGGTATTGCCTTTCTAACTAGCTCAAATCACATATACTCACACTCATTATTGGCTTCGACGATCATTTCGATTATAACACACCGTACTGGTGATATGACACCTCAGCACCGGCCTAAGCCACGATGAGCACAACATGAGCTCCAATAGAAACATCTAAACATACTCAAATTATGACAACTGACTCCAACAACAGGGCTGTAATTCAATTCCTTTGTACCATCATAATATATAACTGAGATCCCATCTCACATCATAGGAATGGAGTGCACGACTCATTCTTGAAAGGTCATCACATCATGTGGCATTGCCACGATTCGTGATTCTACCCCAACATTATTACTCATGAAACACCTCAAGCCACTAAGCTCTAAACGGTTAGCCACGCACAGATCTAGGTCTTGAACCCAAACAATCAATCTCACCCGTGGTGATACGATAGATATATGCTATCAAATCCTGAAAAGACATAACCGATGTGCTATTCCCCGAGCGAAACCAATACGGACTATTCCTCGGAAGCTAGGAACTATTGTATACAAGGTAAGATATAGGAAACTATATTTTCCACATCACACTGTTGCGGCGCGCAACCCATTCCAATAACATACCTGTGGCGGCGTGCCACCCGATCCAGATAACATACTTGTGGCGGCGTGCCACCCGATCCAATATAACCCTCGCAAATGAAATGCATATCGAGTCGAATTTTCTCATTATAGCAAACATAAATATACATATAGCCTCAAGCTCGGCCACATGAAACGCATCTGACAACGTTTCTCAATACTGGAACTGAATCAATGGTAGATACCTCTACACCGACATCCGCCCCTAAGGTCCAATTGACAAAGCAATGCCTACCAGCCGCCCGCTGGTCCTGTGTACAACTACTCTGTTGGAGCATACTCTGATGCTCTCTGCTACGCAATTTGTGCCATTTTCCGACATAGTCCATATCACATTAGTCTAGACAATCGGACCCATGACAACCAGTCAGCAATCGAGTATCATAATCCGAATTCGTTTTATCAAGTCAAGAGAGAGCCTCTAAGGCTTCCGATTTCCAATAATCACAAAACGGTGCCGATGCACACGATATACAACCACTGCATAGGCGGATTAACGAGAATTTCAAGTCTCCTACACATATATAACATATGAATCACTATGCTTGATTCCGTATTTCACCGTACATATACATAACGCACATCAAGCGTCCATTCATACCACGAAAACCATTCAGAAATTTCACTATGCCATCAACGACTCAATTATTTTAGTCGATCCAACAAGAGAATACCACCATACCACTGGATATTATCAGTTTACATTACCTTGTCCCTTTGCACCATATACCTTGCCAAATTACTAGAATAGCAGTACCATTTTCTTAAATCACCAGCAGCTGTCCGCGCTGCTCAATAATTTTATTGACTTCCCATATATTATGAACCGATCTCAAAACCTAGAATATACCATTATCAACTTTCCATAACACATCGTGTATACCATATCACACTAAGACAACATGGAAATTCATATCCCTTTCCTCCGCCTCAACATCGGCGCACTCAACTAGTCAAGGACTTACGTGATCCCATATAGAAGAAAACTCATTACACATTCCACGCTTCGCATACCGATAGGAATATACTCATCTTCAAACCATGATAAAACACATCACAAACTATTTCTTCCCATTCATTGCATAAGTTTAACTGCCAGGACTGAGTCCTTATACCTATATCAAGTTACACAACTGCCAACACTCAAGAGCTTTGCTGCATGCCTACAAGACTCATTACTTCAACCACATACCAGTAATCAATCGTATTCCTTTTTATACCATTCCGGTTTATTAACAAGTTGTTCCATTTACCCAGTTTCCTTTCTGATTCATCATTAATTTCATATCAGTCTATACTGTAGTACGACAATGCCTCAACCCCTTTTTACCTCACAAGACTCGTACACAAGACCACACGGTCTAAGACCCATAGGCCACCGAATACTCTCTCAATGTTTCCCGAAGTACCACATTCTACCACACTTTATTTTGATGAACTTCCCGCGATTTTTAAACTGTCATCATTACTTCCCAATACGGATACCTAGAATCCTGGCATTCACATGATATAACACAAGCCTTGATCTTCTCTAACGAAACCGCCATCTTTAGCCACATACACAAATCTTAAGGCACTTGACTGTTACAAGCAAAATCTTGAACACTGCAAAACCATTCTCGGGCATCATTCACCCTTATTCAGCTGTAATTCAACTGTCCTATTGAGTAGAACCACTCGTGTTTTGTTAGAACTCCGACACCGCAGAACATGATTACTTACAGATACAATCAGCTATCTTTCTTTTCTTTACGGTGAATATTCTTTACCAACATAAGTTCACAACATCCTAGTATTTCTTCACATCTACGAAGCACTATAACTTTTATTAGAATTTTCCCAACATACTTAGAGATAGAGCCAACACATCACACAACAGTGCAATCAGTTAACCAACAACAACCTCCCCAACTTGGCACGGAGCCATACATCAAGACACTTCTAGCTACTCATAGCATTCCTACTCAAATGATGCCACAAAGTTCTAGTAAGATTAAACTCAAGTCATTTTCAAGCTTCGGCGGAGATTCGAATCATCAGAAATATTAACTCTTTTGCAATTCTTGCATTCATTCACACACAACAGTTACGCCCCCTCTTTAGGTGACAAAAATCTTTTCTCAGTCCCGAATTTTCCAAAATTTTCGGCAGAGTTTCCTTTGTAAATTGGCCTATCCACCTGCCAGAGAATCACCAAACCATTCTAACAATACTTCCACAACTCAACAAGATATCACAATGTGTTTCAACAACATTAAGTCTCAATACTATACGAATCATATTATCATAATTTATACTTGAACCTGCGATGTACCTGCTCGAATCATAACACATATCAAAATCACTTTAGTCTTCCTGAGTTTAAACTCGTTCCACTACACATAAGGCACTTTACCATCCAATTACGAGATATGATAATTATTTCTCACGCCCATAGCTAGGGCTACATATCAAATCATAATAAGAACTGAATACCTTACAGCTCTCCCATTATCAAACTGCCATTTGCACAATAAAGATCAATACCGATCGTATGAACTTTATAATACTGACTCACAAAATTAGTACCTTGGTGCTCAAACCATAGACAAAGATCTGGCCTCAAGTCCTCCAGACTGGCCCGACATGAACTCACGGAGATTATATCTCGCCCCTCGATCGGGGAATTGCAAGCCATAAGTCAATTATATTACTGAGCGCTCGATGCGTACAGAGACGTGCGGAAGGAATTTCAAAAATGTATCTCAAGCTGAATCAAGTACGCACGATAAGAATTCCAAGAAATGTGAAGTGTTTCCTAAAGGTTCGCAGCCTCCCGAGGATAAGTACAGGCGTCCCCGTACCGATCCACAAGACTCTACTAACCGGCTCAAGACTCGTGAGGCCTAGTAAACCTAGGCTCTGATACCAACTTGTCACGACCCCAAATCCGGTCGTGATGGCGCCCAACACACTGCTAGGCCAGCCCGACCAATCAACAATAATCACGGAGCCACAAGCTCACTTTATCCAATTTAAGCATAACAGTGATAGATATATTAAAAACAGGGAACCAAGTCCCAACACGTGCCAACTCCCATAGACCGAAGGGTCAAAAGTCATGAGCCTCTACGGAATATACAAGTGTAAATAGTGAATATAATTGTGCAAAAGTGTAGGATGATCAGAACAAAAATATAGACAAACTGGAGAATCAGGTCCTGCGAACGCTGGCAGCTACCTCGACTGTCCAAAAGCACTCCCGAGCCGCAATAGAATCAGCTCCACTGTGATGTACCTGGATCTGCACACAAGGTGCAAGGAGTCGAGTGTGAGTACTTCCAACTCAGCGGTAATAAAAGTAAATAATGCTGAAGGGAAGAAAACCACGCAAGGCACTATCTCTTGCTACAAAATACAGAACTATCATTAAACTTCAAAACACTATCATTTTATTCCTTTTCAGCATATGTGAGTAGATGATTAGAAATCTCAATTTTAGCTACTTTCTTTCATGATAACATACCCATACCTGGAACAATCTCAAACAGTGCAAGTCCGCACTCAAATCAGCCCCTCGGGCTCAGCACTCCTTATCAATTTACACCAGGAGATTTGGTCAATAAAGCAACTAATGCATGTGTACCAGTAATGTATGAGTGCTAAATGTTATGCCACGTAGTACACGTAAACCAATGTATGTATGCCATGCAATGCATATGACCGCTACGGCGTGTAGCCCGATCCTTTTGGGTACCCGTGCTCACTGGGGGTGTCCAGACTCCGGAGGGGCTTCTATAGCCCAAGCACAATATTAATATCACACCTGCTGCGGCGCGCAGTCCGATCCATCCATGTGTATGCATATGCTCATATGAATGTCATGCCCTAACATATGGCCCTCGGCCCCAATCAGTTTAACAGATAATCAAGGAAACCCTACGGGCAATAATATCACATTAGCTCACAGCAAAAATGTTATTAAGACCTTGTTCAAGTTTTTCATAACCTTATAAAAATGCTGAATAGCAAATATTCCATTTTAAACCTTAAATTTTGAATAAAATATGCACAGTGTTATCAAAACAGTGATATCAATCCTTGAAGGATTCAAATAATTGGCACAAAACCCAAACATGATAATTAGTCCAATTCATTTCAACAATTAGGCGTTATTATTTATTACGCGGGACGGACCAAGTCACAATCCCCGATGGTGCTCTACCCCACGCCCGTTATCCGGCGTGCAAGTCACCTCGACACACACAGCACTAGGATGTGCAAGTCCGGGGTTTACTAACCCTCAGGACATCATTTACAAGTATTACCCACCTCGAACCGACGAAAACTCATGCCCGCGACACCTTAGCTCCTCGAACCGGCATCCACGCACGTCAAAACTAGTCAAAATCAGTACAAATATATCAAAATAGCCTAATGGAACATAACCCAATCGAAAGAACTCGAAAAATATCAAAAATCACGAAATTGGCAAAACCCGAGCCCCGGGCCCACATCTCGAAAAATTCTGAAATTCACATTTTCGGAATCCTCATCTCGCCACGAGTCCGTACATACCAAGAACTCCCAATTCGGACCACAAATGGTCCTTCAAATCCTAAATTTAAGGTTTTTGCTCCAAGCCCTATTTTCTTGATTTTTAGCTATAGATTCATGAATTCCATGGATGATTCTTGTATAAAAACATGTATTTAACTCATAAAACTTACCTCCAACGATTCCCCGTCGAAATCCCTTCAATTCCCGTCCAAAAGCTCTCAAGAACGGCCAAAAATGGTGGAAAAATGGGTTGTTTTCGCGACTGAAATGTTTTTAACATTCTGTCCGGTACTGTAGCTAACACTATGCGATCGCATCAGAGCATTGCGATCGCATAGAACAAACTCTCTGGGCACTGTAGCTAACACTATGCGATTGCATAGAACAAAATCCTGGTACTGTAGCTAACACTATGCGATCGCATCAGAGCATTGCGATCGCATAGAACAAACTCTCCGGGCACTGTAGCTAACACTATGCGATTGCATAGAACAAAATCTCCGGGTACTGTAGCTAACACTATGCGATCGCATCAGAGCATTGCGATCGCATAGAACAAACTCTCCGGGCACTGTAGCTAACACTATGCGATCGCATTCGAGCATTGCGATCGCATAGAACAAAATTTCTCTGCAATTTTTCTGCTGCATTTTTCAACTCAAAAATTCCCGTTAGCCATCCGAAATCACCCCGAGGCCCCCGGGACCTCAATCAAAGCCACCAGTATATCACATTTCCTCATTCAAACTTGCTCATAACATAAAAACACCATCCTAAACATCAAAATCACCAATTACACACTAATTCAAGCCTAAGTTTCTTCAAAATTTCCGAATTTCTCATTCAATCAAAAACCCGACCAAACGACGTCCGAATGACCTGAAAATTTGCAGGCATATCCAAAATCACCTAACGGAGCTACTGCAACTGTCGGAATTCCATTCCGACTCCCGGATCAAAATCTCACCTACCGTTCGGATTTCGCCAAAATTCAACCTTAGCCAATTCAAGCCTAAAACTACACCGGACCTCCAAATTCAATTCCGATTGCTCTCCTAAGTCATAAATGATCCCCCGAAACTAGTCAAATCATCAGAATCTGATTCCGAGCACTCTAACTCAATAGTCAACTCTAGGTTGACTTTTCATATTCAAACTTCCTTCAAATATGCTATTTGCTTCATTTTCAATTCAATTCATTCCTAACTCATCCGATAGGTTGTAACACTGATATAAAAGCATAAGATATGTAAATGCAACATAACGGGGTGGTAATTTCCGTAACGACGGGCCGGGTCGTTACACAGCATAAGCTGGACAGATCTAGAACTAAAAAGTAGAGCTGTTACTTTGGATCTCTAGGCTATAAAATGGAGAGGCACTCACTGGAAATGATATACATACAGAGAGACACTAACTGAAAAACAAGAAAAATACTCTCTGGAAAACACACTCACACAGAGACAGATTCACACACTGGCAGAATACTAAACAGATTCACTCACTGGAAAAACAGAGAGAAAGATAGAAATAGAGATTTGAAGTTTAAATTCAAGAGAAAAAAGGAGAGTTGTTTTGCTGGTGATACTGAAAATTGCTCGGTTTGGTTGAGTATATTCTAAAAACTATTGGCCTCAAATTCTTTTGGATTCGTTCACTTTAATTCTGGGGCTGTTGGTTGAGGTCCATATTGTTTGAAACTGGTTGTTTTCCGGGTTTTTCTGGAGATTCCTGCTGTTGCTATTGCCTTACTGCCTTCCTGCTACTGCTGATTCTTTCTCTTTCTCATACTTTCAATTTCCCAGGTACACATCTTTTGAGCTTGATCATACTTGTACCAGAAATGAATTGGAAGACCACTTTGAATCTTTTGTTTGAAGTCGTTACATAAATGATTTTGTTTAACTATTTATTAAGGACTGTTAGCTAAAATAGATATCGTACAGCTATTCATTAGAAGATTGAAGATGCATTAGTGTTGTATGTTTACTTAGCTCTTACTTTCATTATATACGAATTGAAACAAAACTTGCTAGGTTTGTATTTGTAAACTTGGATTATTTTGGACTATTTTTAAAAAAAAATAGATATCAGTTTTCATTTCTACTTAATTAGTTTTCTATATTTTTAGTATACATTTGGATTTGTGTAAGTAAAACTAGCCAATTCGGATTGAGATTCCCTTTGATATTTTACACAGGTAATTTGTTAAAGTCAAGTAGTTTAAGCATGTTCAAGATGTTGGGTCGGTTAAAATTTAGCTATTAACATAAGACGTTTGGAATCATTTTTTTGGATTTTTCTTTACTTTGATTTTTTCTTTTGAGATCTATTTATAATTAAGCAAGCAAGACAAGTTAGCCAATGCTTTTAGATAACAATGTTAGTCGTCTTTAATCATATAATTTCGATTGCATCAATTAACGTCAGATTGAGGATAGCGAAATCCAAAGTAGGCAACCTCACGTCTAAATAATTAACCAAGGCGAATTATTTCTATTTCGTATATTTTGGTCGATTTTCCATTAGTTCACATCTTTTCATTCAATCTCCGGCCATAAGTCAAAAGCTAGGAAATAACACATCATTGGGTACGATTCTTTAATTGGAAATAATTTTAAGAGGTACGCTTTTAAATAAATTGATTTTTTTTTGGGTTTAGTTTTACGATGACTTTAAATCGACATGGTTTCAAATAAGTAATCCGGATACTTTTTTTATTATTATTTACCTATCCGTTAAAATCTGAGTCTATATTGTAATTAGTCTTTCTTTTGGTATGGTTTCAAATTAATAGAGCGGTCTAAGGTTTATTTTAGAGCATATAATTTAAAAGCATGTATAAAATCAGGAATTTTTTAGCCATTTTTAATAATTGAAGCGACCGTGCTAGAACCACGGGATCCGGGGGTGCCTAACACCTTCCCTCGGGTCAACAGAATTCCTTATTTAGAATTTCTGGTTCGCATACTTCATTTGGAAAGTCGTAAATTTCCTCGATCCGGGATTTAAATAAATCGGTGACTTGGGACACCATAATTTATTCCAAGTGGCGACTCTGAAATAAATAGAATAATCCCGTTTCGAATATTGTCACTTAAATTGGAAAAACTCCCCTTACGCTTCTACCCCCGGGTAGCGGGCGCGCTAAAAGGAGGTGTGACAGCTCTGGCGACTCTGCTGGGAAAACAAACCCAGAACCACTGGTTCAGGGTTTAAGAATTCGAGCTTTGAATAATTATTTTATTTGGCTTATTTATTGTCTGATTTTATTACATGTTTATATTTTATATGCTAAATGTTGCTTTACCGCTTTGATATTTTGTGAACTGTATATAAATTGTGCCGATACCCATTTTTTCTCTTTTCTGAGTCTTTTGAAATACAATACCGGGCATTTGCTGGACATAGCCCGTTTTTCTCAAGATAGCTGTGGTGCTTGGCACCCGGTGAAGGATTTGGTAGTCACACATGTTTAGGCGGAGAGTTTTGTCAATTAAGCCGGAAAGCCATGCTACCGGTGCACTGACACTCTTCGGCTCGAGTCGTCCGCTCGAGTTAAAGCTAGTCTAGACATTTTTTTCAACGGGATGATGACTTAGAATAACAAAACCTTATGTCGGATCCCCGATAGGAACGTTTATTTGCATCATGTGCATATTTGACTTAGGAGGCTCAACACAGGGGTTGGGCCTGTCTAGGACAGGTGTACCCGAAACAAAAAGACCAACTTGTTGCATCTTTTTGTGTGCATTTATTTGTTTCGATCTTACATGCCGACCGGTTTGTTAAAAAAAGGAAGAAGTGGAAAACGTCAGGGTATATAGTTAAAATAATTTTATGAAAATAGTTAGTTCTTTGAAAATAAATTCTGAAAAAGTAAAAAAAAAAAAATTCCAAATAAATTTTCTTAATTTTACGAAAATAGTTAGTTCTTTAAAAAATAAATTCTGAAAAACAAAATGCAAAAAATTTCCAAATAAATTTTCTTAATTTTACGAAAATAGTTAGTTCTTTAAACAATAAATTTTGAAAAAAAATGCAAAAAAAAAAAAAAATTCAAATAAATTTTCTTAATTTTACGAAAATAGTTTAGTTTCTTTGAAAATAATTTTGAAAAAAAGTGCAACAAAAAAAAAAATTTCAAATAAATTTTCTTAGTTCCTTTGAAAATAATTTGTTTTAGAAATGTTGTTTAAAAATAGTTTGTTTTCTTTTTTTAAAATGATTTAATTCTTTTATTTTCGAACTACGCAAGTTTGATTCTCACCAAACATGAGATACGTAGGCAACCCATATCGGGCTCAACTAATACTGATTTTTTTTAAGAAAAACAATAATAAAAATATTAGAATTAGGATTTTTGTTCTTAGTCGAGAGTTAGGAAATTTTGCAAAAATAGCCAAACGCCTCAAAAGGGCGCCGGAGGACTAATTTCGCAAAACGGAATATAGACATCACACTGGTATCCTGTTATACAGCCTTCAAATCTTCTTCAAGTGCTGAAAGGCCGTATTAACAAGATTCGTTTTTTTATAATAAAAGAAAAAAAAATTTCTTGAAAAAAAAAATCTTAAGTTCATTTTTTATCTTTTCTAGGATCAGCATGACTTCCTCGCAACGAATCGGCCAGAAAAGGGTGAGAGACGAAATACCACCTATGTTCATGGTCCAGGACAAAACCCCAGATCGGCTCTGTAAATGGTGGACTAGTTTTTCAGCTTGGGAAAGAAATCAAGTTCACAAGCACCTCAAGTTTCTTCCGGACATCATGATGATAAAACCGGACAAAAATGTGATCAGAGCTTTGGTGAGTTTTTGGGACTCAACAAGCAATGTGTTCAGATTTCGGGATTGCGAAATGACACCCACTTTGGAAGAATTGGGTGGACTCACAGGACTCGGAAGAGATTTGCACAAGATGAGACCTGCAGCTCCTAGGCAGATGGGTGTGAATAATTTCTTGAAAAAGTTATGTCTCCGGCGGGTTCCCCTAGGTTGTCTGGAGAACGGTTGGGTGCCACTAGATTATCTCTACGACAGATTTGGTGATAAGAAAGGGTTTGAGAAGTTCTCAAACACTGAATTTGTTAACCAGCTGAATTATGACGCCTGGGGAGATTTAAGAGTCTATGCTTTCATGATCGCTTTTTTGGGAACCATGGTTTTTCCCGAACGTGGCGGACGCATCAGAATCCGTTTGGCTGCGGTGGTCTCATATCTACAGAGTAACAAGGAACACACTGTTCTTCCGATGATACTAGGAGACATCTTCCGGGCTTTAACTCGGTGCCAAGAAGGACAAGATTATTTTGAAGGCTGTAATATCTTATTACAAATGTGGTTTATAGAACATCTCTATCATCACCCAATTGTGATAGACTTCAAAGCAGATTGGCTGAATTATATTCGCTGTCATACAAACAGAGTCGCCCGTTGTAACCTTCCGGAAGACTTGAGGACTTGGCAAGAACTTCTCAACTCTTTGAGAGCAGATCAACTTACCTGGAATTATTATTGGTTCCCTTCCACCAAAATCATGCATATGTCGACATACCGCCCATTCTACATACTAATGGGTTTCAGGGGTTTCCAACCATATGCCCCGCTACGTGTCATGCGGCAGTTAGGAAGAGAATAGAAAAGGGCCCCAATTGAGGATATGCGATCATTTGTATGGGAATTTGTGACGAAAGAGACCCCGAGGGAGACTTATGCACCAGAAGGTATGGTTCGGTAGTCGACTCTCCGACATCAACGAGATGGTTGTCGATCGAGAACGGGGAGAAGTGAGTCTCGCTTATCTTGAATGGTTCCACAACCAATCAATACCAGAGCAAAGGTCAGAAAGGTCAGTAAAGTATGCCGTCGATTGGGAGAGAGAAATAGAAGCCATAGTTAGGGAGGCTGAGCATGAGACAACACAAAATTTCCAATCTTGCATCAACACTTTAAAAGAAGACAAAGGAATCCTCGAAGCAGCCATGGACATACAACAGGCTGACTTCGATCGGGAAAGGGCCGGTTGGGAGCAGGAAAGAGAAGCACTCCAAACTCAAATTCAAGAGATGCAATTGGCCGCAGAAAGGTCAAGGAGGAGTCGGAGTGATTAGATGCTGATAAACGATTTGGAAAGGAAAGCCTTTGAACACCAAGAAGACTTGGAGAAGGCAAAAGCGGCTTTGGTTGCAGTCCGGACAAAATGGAAGAGAGCAGCCCACTAAGAAGCACTCCGTCTACAACAAGTAGAGAAAGACTATGATGCGATCATCGTTGATTTGAGAAAAGCAAATGCCACTCTTAGAGAGCGAACTCTCAGGCAAGTCCAGGATGCTAAAGCAGATAGAGACCGTTGTCACAACTTGATGGCACGGATGGAAAGACAAATAGATAGGCTCTTGGACCATGTCTCCGGCAACTCTCAAGTATTAGGGGCAAAGAACGGGCACATAGGGCAGCTGCTCAGAGGAAAAGACATAATCATAACCAGGATCAATGAGATCGGGCACTACATTACGATGAGGTGTTTGAACTGCGAACGAGTACCTCGGCCGGCCCTCTTTTCTTCAATCATGGAATGTGTCCACCAAGTCATGGCAGAATTGGGAAGCATACCAGAAAGATCTTACCCCAAGAACTGCAGCAAGACCAAACAACGCCCCCGGGCGCAAAGATTCGAGGCGTTGGAACATGCTTAGAAGAGTCTTTTGTTTTAGAGTCTGTTTGTCCTTTTACAAGTTTTTCTCCATTGTTGTCATTTTGCAAGTGTTTCAAGTTTGAAGTTTGTTGAAATAAAATTCATGAACATTTCATCTTATGTCTATTGTTTCCGAACTACGCCCGGTCTGATTCATGCGGGGACATGATACGTAGGCAATCCACATAAGATTCGACCATCACTAAAAAATAAATAAATAAAAAATAAAAATAAAAAAAAAGGGGGGAGAAGTTAAGAGAAAAAGAAGATTGATGAAGGATGAAAGCGAGGGAAAATACAAATCGGAATGACGCATCGCAAACGAATACATGTAGCAACATTATCACCTGTATAAGTGCATCACACCCAACGTGAGATTATTTATCTGTTATGTTGTTTTAGACTAACCGTTTGTTTGCCAAACTCTAGGTTTTAGTAAAAGTGGTTGACTTTGCGGTAATCTGGCACCACATTCGTACTTCACAAGGTCCAAAGGAAAAGTTCGGCAGCCTGAAAGTACTCATTCCTATTTTACTAGATCAAAAAAGGGTGCCGACATATCTTCAGAAATGCCTTTAGCAACCATTCCCGTTTCAGAGGAAAGCTCATTGACAACCATCCCGGCTACTGAGTCGGCAACTTTGGAGGAGAATAGAATGTTGCGTTGCCGCATGCTCGAGATGTTGGACGATTGGAACAATGGGAAAGAGCCCCGAGCCTGGTCCCTGGGTTCCCTGAAATTCTTCTCAGGTCAAGCGGTATTTCAAATACTCCCATCAATTACCCGCCTACTCTGTTCGGGTATTCCAATGCTACAAACCTCTCTGAATCACCCTCCACATCCCATCCTCGGGTGACACCACATGATACATCCGCAAGAACGTCGGTTGAGTTGCCAGTTCCAATCACAACGCACCCCACCGCACATGCTCCTTTCTTCGACTCCTCATCCTTTACATTCCCGGCACCACCGCTTACACGGGACCATACCCAGGTTGCAGCCAATACATATTCTCAGCCGCCTCGATATGAGTTTCTACCAAGCCAAAATCCAAAGGCCCCCGAGCAGGATGAGATGGCAAAAAGAATGAGGAGTTTGGAACAAAGCTTGAAGAACATGAAAGGTCTGAGTGGACAGAAAAGTGTATCTTACGCCGATCTATGCATGTTCCCGCACGTCCACTTGCCATCAGGTTTTAAGACACCAAAGTTCGAAAAGTATGACGGGCATGGCGACCCCATTACTCATTTGAAGAAATACTGCAATCAATTGCGGGGTGCCGGCGGCAGTGAAGAATTGTTGATGGCGTACTTCGGAGAAAGTTTGGTCGGAATAGCATCAGAATGGTATATGGATCAAGACATATCTCGATGGCACATCTGGGACGATCTGGCCAGAGATTTTGTGAAACAGTTCCAATACAACATCGATATTGCGCCAGACAGGAATTCTCTATCGAACTTAAAGAAGAAGCCCTCAGAAAGCTTCAGAGAATACGCCATCAAATGGCGAGAGCAAGCATCCAGGGTGAAAACCCCTATGGACGACATTGAAATGGTCACGACTTTTCTCCAAGCTCAAGAGCCAGACTACTTTCAAAATATGATGTCGGCGATGGGGAAACCTTTCGCCGAAGCAATCAAAATCGGAGAAATGGTAGAAAATGGTTTGAAAACAGGGCGAATTTTGAGTCAAGCGGCCATTCGGGAAACCTCCCAAGCCATTCAAGGCGGGTCTGGAGGGATGCCTAGAAGCAAGAAAAAAGAGGAAACTGCCATGGCAGCAGTAGAAGACAGGAGATATCGAACCTCAAGGCAGGTATTCTCCGACAGGGCCCCCCAGCATTACTATCCACATCACAGCATGGCTTATGCTCCTCCGCCTCCACCCTACGCGGTCATGAACATTCAACCTTTGGCACGGCCGCAGCCACCAGCCAACAGAAATCCACCTCCATTCCAGAGAAGCCAACCTCCTTACCCAAACCAGTATAATCCACGGCCAAATAACACTCGCCACCGTGAGCAACCCAAAATGAGCTTTACACCGATTGGGGAGCCGTATTCCACTCTTTTCCCAAAACTCAGGCAAGAAAACCTACTGCAGCCTGTTCCACAGAACAGGCAGAATCCAGATTCTCCTGCCTACCAGAGAGGAATATATTGTGCATATCATTCGGGTGTTGAAGGACACAATACCGACAATTGTTGGACGTTGAAGAAGGCAGTACAAGAATTGATCAATCAAGGGAGGATTGTCTTCGCAGATGAAGACATCCCAAATGTGACAAATAACCCATTACCAGCCCACAACAATGGGCCAGTGATTGGAATGATTTGTGACGACAAGGAATTTGACCCAGCTTTGAAAGCGATAATCGCCATTGCCAACATAGAGAAGCGGCCTGAGGCTTCCCCGAAACAAGAGAAAATGGGGAAAAAGGTTGAAATTCTCGAGACCAGATATGAAAAGACGATTGAATTGAAAGCATCGTCTCAGAAGAGCGGAGTCCTTTACCTCCCACGAGGTCGGTTGGAAAAATGATTGTCAATAGGTGCCCCCAAGAAGTTCCACTTAAAGAGGGAAACATCAATGTATGTACCAAAGGGAACTTATGTGGCCCGAAAACCAGATGAACCCGTGGTTATTGCACGCGTGCAACAAAAACCAATGACAGATCCGTCCGCAGTACCCTGGAGCTACCAACGAACACTTGTTACGCGCAAAGGGAAAGAGATTGGGGGAAATTCATCTGAGAGCGTCCTAGGGCAGAAGTACTTAAACACACAGGAGGTAAATAACGCCACACAAAGGCGTTTCCCATCAAAGAAACCCGTAAGTGCTGAGGAGGCAGAGGTCTTTTTTCAAAAGATGCAAATACCTCACTATGAGGTGATAGACCAATTGCGCAAATGCCCAGAACAGGCGTCAATGTTGTCCCTTCTAATGAAGTCTACTGAACATCAGAAGGTTTTGCTAAAAGCCTTGAATGAGGCGTATGTGCCTATTGAGACTTCATCCGAACAACTTGAAAGAATGACAGAGAGGTTCTTCGCGATCAATCAGATATCTTTCAGTAAAGCTGATTTGCCTTTGGAAGGTGCCGCCCACAATAAAGCTTTGCATTTGACTGTCAAAAGCGAAGGCTACTACATGAAAAGGGTCATGGTTGATGGGGGTTCGGGGGTGGACATATGCCCGCTTTCCACTTTAGGCCGCATAGGAATCGGAGCTGAAAGGATTCGGCCTAACAACATATGTGTGCGAGCTTTTAACGGTGTAAAAAGAGACACCGTCGGAGAGATTGATGTAATTATGACCATCGGCTCGGTGGACTTCGAAGTGACATTCCAAGTTTTGGATATGGACACTTCTTACAATTTTCTTCTAGGGAGACCATGGATTCATGCGGCCGGAGCTGTGCCCTCTACCCTCCATCGGATGTTGAAATTTGAGCACAAGGGACAAGAGATCGTGGTCCACGGGGAAGACGAGCAATCAATTTATCGAGATCCGTCCATCCCTTGCTTAGAAGCGGAAGCGGGAAGCGAAAACATTGTCTATCAAGCTTTCGAGATTGTGTTGGCAGATCAACACGAAGAAGGGAACCCTCTCCCCCAACCTTTTTTGTCTAATGCCTCCATCATGGTGGCGAAAGAAATGATTAAACATGGCTTCCAACCAGGAAAAGGTTTGGGAAAGTCCCTACAAGGAGTGCCGAAGCTGATAACTTTACCTGTAGCTGAAAAGTTCTTCGGGGTAGGCTTTCGCCCAACCCTTGAAGATGAGAGATGGGCCAACAAGAGAAAGGAGAAAGGATGGGTTCTGCCGCAACCATTGCCACATCTGTACCAAACTTTTGTCCGACCAAGGTACAGTGAAGAAGAAGAAGACGAGGTCTTCACAGCGGAGGAAATTGAAGAAATATGCGGGGCCATGAGGCAAATGCTCTATGATGTTAATATGGTCCAATCGGGAGAAGGAACAAGCACCGCTGAGGTGCTGTATGTGGGCCCTGAAGCTAAATTGCAAAATTGGAAAGCCACACCCTTCCCAATCAGGCGGGAGTTCTGGTAGATTTGTCCTGTCGTTTTTCCTTCATCACAAGTTACTTCAGGACGTAGCTTAGATGTTTTTCTTTGTTTTCTTGTATTTTGGTTTCCCCAATGTAATTTTGTTTGTTTTCAGAAAATTCCAAGAAAATAAAATAAACATTTCCTCATTTTCGCACTCTTTCTAATTTTGTTATTTATTCTTCCTTTTCAGTTCTAATAATGCGGCTTTAAATAACATGACATGCTTGCGGAACTCATGCTCAAATCCGAACACGCCACCTAATTTGGAAATAATGAACCAAGAACCGGAATACGATGAAGACGAGGCTTTTAGGGAAATAAATCGAGAATTGGAACATTTCGAGAATAAACCTAAGCCAAACTTGAATGACACCGAACCAGTTAATTTGGGAACTGATGAAGAGGTCCGAGAGACCAAGATAAGCATCCACACAGATGAGAAAACACGAGATGCAATAATCCAACTCTTGTTTGAATTTAAAGACGTGTTTGCTTGGTCTTACGATGACATGCCAGGATTAGGAGCTGATCTAGTGGTGCACAAATTACCAATCTACCCTGACTGTCGCCCAGTGCAACAGAAGCAAAGAAAGTTCAAGACTGACATCAGTGATAAAATCAAAGAAGAAATCACTAAGCAGTTGAAAACCGGGGTAATTCGAGTGGTACAATACACCACGTGGCTGGCTAATGTTGTGCCCGTGCCAAAGAAGGACGAAAAAACTCGAGTGTGTGTTGACTACCGAGATTTGAATAAAGCGAGTCCTAAAGATAACATCCCTTTATCGAACATCCACATCCTTGTTGATAACTGTGCCAAACATGAGATACAGTCGTTTGTGGATTGTTATGCGGGATATCATCAAGTGTTGATGGATGAAGAGGACGCAGAGAAGACTGCTTTTACCACACCTTGGGGGACTTACTGTTACAGAGTCATGCCATTTGGCTTGAAAAACGAGGGAGCAACATACATGAGAGCTATGACTGCCATTTTCCACGACATGATGCATCAGGAAATAGAGGTGTACGTGGACGATGTGATCATCAAATCCAGAACTCAAGGCGATCATGTGCGAGACTTGAGGAAATTCTTTGAGAGGTTGCGGAAGTACGATTTGAAATTGAATCCGGCCAAATGCGCTTTTGGAGTCCCGTCAGGTAAACTTTTGGGTTTCATAGTCAGTAGAAGAGGTATTGAATTAGATCCCACAAAGATAAAATCCATCAGGGATTTACCTCCCCCCAGAACAAAGAAAGATGTAATGAGTCTTCTAGGCCGACTGAACTATATCAGTAGGTTCATCGCTCAATTGACTTCCACATGTGAACCCATATTCAAGTTGTTGAAGAAAGACGCTGCAATCAAATGGACAATAGAATGTCAAGAAGCTTTTGACAAAATCAAAGAATATTTGTCAAACCCTCCAGTCTTAGTCCCGCCAGAGCCAGGGAGACCTCTTTTCTTATATTTAACAGTCTTGGAAAACTCTTTTGGTTGTGTTCTCGGACAACGTGATGCGACGGAGAAGAAAGAGCGGGCGATTTACTACCTGAGCAAGAAATTCACTAGTTATGAGGTCAAGTACACTTTGCTGGAAAGAACGTGTTGTGCTTTAACTTGGGTCGCTCGGAAATTGAGACACTACCTCCAAGCCCATACGACTCACCTCATTACTCGGTTGGATCCTTTGAAGTACATATTCCAGAAACCGATGCCCACCGGAAGATTGGCAAAGTGGCAAATCCTGCTCACTGAGTTTGACATAGTCTATGTCACTCGCACGGCAATGAAGGCCCAAGCATTGGCGGACCATTTGGCCGAGAACCCGATCGACGAAGAGTATCAACCATTGAATACCTACTTTCCTGATGAAGAGGTAAATACGACAGAAGTTGTTTCGGAAGACAGTCATACTTGGAAAATGTTTTTCGATGGGGCGGTAAACGCTAAAGGTGTAGGGATTGGGGCAATCTTGATCTCTCCTACTGGTCAGCATTATCTGGCCACGGCTAGGCTCCGTTTCTTCTGCACGAACAATACGGGTGAGTATGAAGCTTGTATCATGGGCATGAACATGGCAATTGATCAGGGCGTCGAAGATTTGTTGATCATGGGAGATTCGGATCTAATTATCAAACAATCTCAAGGTGAATGGGAAACTCGGGACGTTAAACTCCTCCCTTACCGACAGCACGTGAATATCCTTGGCAAGCGATTTGCATCAATAGAGTTCAGGTATATCCCACGATGTCACAATGAACTAGCTGACACACTTGCCACTTTAGCTTTAATGCTATCTTATCCGGGCAACGCCCATGTCAATCCCTTGGAAATTCAAATCAGGGAAAGCCACGGTTATTGCAATGCAATCGAAGAAGGACCAATCGTCAAGCCATGGTATTACGATATCAGGAAATTTCTAAAAACGCAAGAATACCCAGAGCATGCTACTGGAGATCAAAAGAGGACCATTAGGCGACATGCAGGTGGTTTCTTTTTGAGCGGCGAGGTCATGTATAAAAGAACCCCAGATCTTAAACTTTTAAGGTGTGTTGATGCCGAAGAAGCAGGGAGAATCATGCACGAAGTACATGCGGGAGTATGCGGACCTCATATGAATGGGTATGTCTTAGCCAAGAAGATCCTTCGAGCAGGCTATTATTGGATGACCATGGAGAAAGATTGTTTTGGTTTTGTCCAAAAATGCCATCAATGTCAGGTACATGGAGATCTGATTCATGCACCTCCAACTGAGCTGCATCCTATGTCAGCGCCGTGGCCATTTGTCGCTTGGGGAATGGATGTCATCGGCCCGATTGAGCCGAAAGCTTCGAATGGACACCAATTCATACTAGTGGCTATCGATTACTTCACAAAATAGGTCGAAGCTGTCACTCTCAAATCAGTCACCAAGAAAGCTGTGGTGGACTTTGTACACTCAAATCTTATCTGTCGTTTTGGTATACCCGCAACTATCATCACAGACAATGCTGCGAATTTGAATAGTCATTTGATGGAAGAAATATGCGAGCAATTCAAAACCACGCATAGGAACTCCACCCCTTATCGGCCCAAAGCCAATGGTGCCGTGGAAGCAGCGAACAAAAACATTAAAAAGATTTTGAGAAAGACGATCCAAAGCTCTAGACAATGGCATGAACAATTACCGTTCGCTTTACTGGGATACCGTACTACGGTACGCACATCGGTAGGAGCAACTCCATACCTGCTAGTCTATGGAACCGAGGCCGTGATACCGGCAGAGGTAGAAATTCCTTCACTTCGTACGATTGTTGAAGCAGAGATTGAATATAGCGAGTGGGTTAAGACTCGTTTGGAACAATTAACTTTGATCGATGAAAAGCGAATGGTTGCGGTCTGTCATGGACAACTGTACCAACAAAGAATGGCTCGTGCTTACAACAAGAAAGTACGACCGAGAAATTTCGAAGTAGGTCAGTTGGTTTTAAGACGCATTCTTCCACATCACGAGGAAGCGAAAGGAAAATTCGCTCCTAATTGGAAAGGACTATACATCATCAGGAAGATACTGCCAAGAGGAGCATTATACTTGGGAGACATGGAAGGAAAAGATCCTGAAACGGCTGTGAATGCAGATGCTGTGAAAAGGTATTATGTCTGAACTTGCTTCAACGAGGTCCTCACAAGTCGAAATGATTGAAGGCTTTTATTCCCGCTACCCAAACACTACCAACCCTTTTTATAAACCCTTCGAGCCGGTTACCTTTCTTTGACTACCCTCTTTGGAATCCAAATACAAAAAAAAAAAAAAAAAACAAACAAAACAAAACAAAACAAAGTTCCTGAACTACGTTCTGACTTGATTTCGAAAGGATACGTAGGCAACCTCTCCCTGAGGTTCAGTCACACCAAACCAAAAATCCCAGTTTCCCCAAAAAATGAAACTGGGGCGGATGATATTGTTGATTCGGTTTAAGATCCGTCAAGATGATTCCAAAGTTGTAATTTTGTCTACAATTCTTGTTACCCAAACCGAGTACAAGTCCTTCAAGATCGATTGGAAGTTGCGAAAACATCATTGTTGCGATCCGAGGTTCCTGGAATGAAAAGAAATAAAATAAGAGAGTCTTATTGGTGAAAACCTTCGGGCACCATAAGACGATGGAAGTAGAGAAATACAAAATGAGAGAGCCTGTTGGTAAAAACTCGCAAAGAGTGCTATCTGGCGATGGTAAGAAGAGAAATGAGAGAGGTCGATTGGCGAAAACCCGCAAAAGGGCGCTACCAACCGAAAAGTTTGTTTCACCACAAGAGGTCCTGGCACGGCTCCTTAGCTCGGAAATATAGACCCGTTTTGGTTCATAAGAAAATGGGAGTTTCGTGACGATCAAGCATTTAGGCCGAGGAGCATGTCATGTTGGTTAAAGTCAGCATATACCTCAGATAAGTCCTTCTTTTCCCCCCGAAAGGGACTCCTCTATCTTTGATACGTTTTTCCATTCTTTGATTCATTCTTTTTCTTTGAATCCCTTTCGGTTTAATTTTAATTCTGAAACTATTACAAAGGAAGGTAACAGGACCGGTTTTACAGGACTCCGCCTGGTAAAGAAGAAAAGAAAAACAGCCTCAGTGGTGTATTGTTACAATCCACGATTGGATCATAATGATCGATTGTTTCCAAAGAAAAGGAGTTTAGGAAGGAAACGGAAATCAAAGGCTAAGGTCTTAGAAGAGACGGAATAAGGCAGAAGGATAGAACCCACACGGAAAATCCTCATGAAATTCCGGGAATGAACCCGGTCAGTTTGAAAGGAAGTCACCCCAAAAACAATTGGTAGCAAACTTCTCAATGGAAATGGGGAAACGATCAAGCAATGAAAATAATCAAGGCCGCAAAGTCAACCACTTTTTTTTCAACTGATAAAATGTTCTTTGTTGAAAGCAGGTCTGTTTAATTGTGCAAGAAGAAGGTACAACTCGAAGAAGTGAAATACGCAAGCTTTGAAATGGCTTTGGAACAAGGAAAACACATAAAAGGGTAAGTTTCTTTTTAGAGATTTATCTTATGCATTTGTTGATGGTTAAAAAGAAAGCTTAAAAGAAGGCCCAAAAAGAAGAATAAAAGAAAAGAAAATGAAAACTCCGAAAAAGAGAATCAAATCATATCGGTCCAATATCTGTTTGGACCCCGGTCAGAAAAACCGAGGGTCTTTCCGGCCAGAAAGCCGTGAAACTTTTATCCCCGGTCAAAAAACCGAGGATCTCCCCAGTCAAAAAAACTGCGGAGCCATTTACTTTTACCCCGGCCAAAAAACCGAGGATCCGACGGCCAAAAAATCGTTAGATATTGTTTGAATTCCGGCCAGAAAGCCATAGAACCTTTCTACAAAATCCCGGCCAGAAAGCCGTTGAACGTTTGTGAAACTATGATTTTCTTACCCAATACCAAAGAATCTTTTTAATCATTTTCTGTGTCACAACTAACTCACAAAATTTTCCTAGCAAAACTGGGGCAGAAAAATTTCGTTCGTTTGTTTGTTTTGTTGTCTAAATAGGTTTGACCTCAGGACGCAAGGATCGAGATAACCTACAAATGGAACATCAATCCAGAATGAAGAAAAGAAGAAAAGAACCAAAAGAAAAGAGTTCAAATTTTTACCCCGGCCAAAAAACCGAGGATCTGACGGCCAAAAAACCGTTAGATATTGTTTGAATTCCGGCCAGAAAGCCGTGAAACTTTTATCCCGGTCAGAAAACCGAGGATCTCCCAGTCAGAAAACTGTGGAGCCATTTACTTTTACCCCGGCCAAAAAACCGAGGATCCGACGGCCAAAAACCGTTAGATATTGTTTGAATTCCGGCCAGAAAGCCGTGAAACTTTTATCCCGGTCAGAAAACCGAGGATCTCCCCAGTCAGAAAACTGCGGAGCCATTTACTTTTACCCGGCCAAAAAACCGAGGATCTGACGGCCAAAAAAACCGTTAGATATTGTTTGAATTCCGGCCAGAAAGCCGTGAAACTTTTATCCCCGGTTAGAAAACCGAGGATCTCCCGGTCAAAAAACTGCGGAGCCATTTACTTTTACCCCGGCCAAAAAACCGAGGGTCTGACGGCCAAAAACCCGTTAGGCATTGTTTGAATTCCGTCCAGAAAGCCGTGAAACTTTTATCCCCGGTCAGAAAACCGAGGATCTCCCAGTCAGAAAACTGCGGAGCCATTTACTTTTACCCCGGCCAAAAAACCGAGGATCTGACGGCCAAAAAATCGTTAGATATTGTTTGAATTCCGGCCAGAAAGCCGTGAAATTCTTCTACAAAATCCCGGCTAGAAAGCCGTTGAACGTTTGTGAAACCATGATTTTCCTACCCAATACCAAAGAGTCTTTTTAATCACTTTCTGTGTCACAACTAACTCACGAAATTTTCCTAGCAAAACTGGGGCAGAAAAATTTCGTTCGTTTGTTTGTTTTGTTGTCTAAATAGGTTTGACCTCGGGACGCAAGGATCGAGATAACCTACAAATGGAACATCAACCCAGAGTGAAGAAAGAACGAGTCCAAATGTTGGAGTAAACAAAAGCGCGGATTGCTCAGAAGATGATTGAAGTAACAAGCTCCGCCGACTCCGTTTCACTCAATGTTACAGAAATAATCAAGCACGTACAGCTTGTGGAGCATCAAGATTCAGATCGAGGTCTACAGCAAATCAGCTAAGATTCAAGATCAAGTTTTCAAGAGAATCATAGATAGGAATCTTGTAACTCATAGTTTGATAGCATAGCTAGTTCGGCTTTAATTTCTTTTGGTGTAATAAGGAGATCAGTAAGCAGTAAGCAGCAACATGCAGCAACGACAGCAAAGTGTCAGTCCACGGTAGTCCCAGCTACCAAAACTTCCCGAACTACATTGACCTGATTCTTGTTTAGCCCAGGATATGTAGGAGGCCTCCGAAGCAAAGGCTCGGTCAAACTCTTTCAAAATGCTTCCCACGGAGTATTCAAACAGGCAAAAATCGCTCGTATTTGCTCATTTATCTTTGCACGAAAACTCTTCGTGGTTTCCGCGCAAAGAGGGGCAGCTGTGAGCACGAGATTTTTGCCTAACATGAATTACTCCCACAAAATCAAAACAAAAATTGTCTATTTTATGGTGTGTATTTTTTGTGAATTTTTTGTGTTATTTTGGTATTTATTTGCATTTGTATATGCATGATTATATGTGTTTAAATTAATAAAAATACAAAAATAGGTCATATTTACATTTTTGATTTAACTTTGCAATTAGGAATAGTTTAAGTTTATTTTACAAAATAAAGAAATCACAAAAAATATGTATTTTGCTTTTCTAGTGTTTAATGTCCCAATTGTTTGATTTATATTTAATTGATGTTTAAATTGAGTGTGTTAATTGTTAATATAACTTAATTAATATTTCTTACAATTTAGTTGATTGTGTAATGTAATTAGAAATTTTTATTTTTAGAAAACTAAATTAAAAAAAAAAAAGATAAGGGAAACCAAAAAAAACAAACAAAAGAGTTGAAATGGATTGGGCCATTTGAAAAAAAACTGGACCAAGCCCAAACGGACCACACCTTGAACCCGCCCAATACATTAACCAATCCGCCCAACCCCATCATTTAATCATAGCCGTTGAATTATTATGATCCAACGGCTCAGAATGATTCAGCATTTTAATATACCAAAAATCAATCCAAAACCCTAATTCATCTCATCTCTCATCCTTCAGAGAAATAACACCGCCGCCGCCGAGCTCCACCCCACCGGAAATCGCCTCACGGCGGTTCCGGTGGTCCAAACCACCTAATTTTTACACCCCGAACTCCCCAAGACCTCCCCATTCCGAACCCCTAACCCATTTTCCTCGATTCATTTTCAAACTCTTCGAATAATGGTTCGAAGTTCGCCGGAAAATTGAGATTCACCCCAAACCACTCCAAATTGATACCACACCACCACCGGACTATCCCCTACATGAATCCATGGCCCTTTTTGTTCGAATACCACCAGAAATTATCGAGCCCCAAATCGAATTGCAAGAACCCTAAATTCCGAATTAGGGATTTGTTTTCGGATTTTCAAAGAAATTGGGGTCTAATAGACCTTAATTGATTTGTTTTCGCTTGAAAACATTTCAATTAAGGTCCGTTCGATTCCAAATACGAAAATTCTAGTGACCGACCACTGCTTTGATTCGAATTGTTCGGAGGTACTATTTTATTCCCTCTCTTTCCTTGTTATTTTATTTGTTTTGATTATGGTTGTTCGTTTGTTGATATTTCTCTTCGGACAGTTTTGATTTTTCTGTTTTTCCTCATCTGTTTGGGACCTTTATTTGGTCGACTTGTTATTTCCTTGATTGGTCTATTATAAGTGTGGTGTTAGAAGATAAGAATTCGACTCGATTCGATATTTCGTCGAATAGCTAAAGTTTTCATTATTTTGACTACTCTGGCCGAGAGTCTGTAAATCGCAGTCTTTGCGATTGGTTTGTTTATCGATTGTACGTATCGTAATCGATTGATTGTTATTTGAATGTTGGAATGCATATTCGCTTCGATTAATATCGTCAAATGATTGTGTTCTACATTTTTTGTTTGGTTGGCCGAGACTTGTCGAAATCGTTGATTCGTCGATCAATTGTTATCAATCATGTGTTGCAATCAATTAGTCGGATGTTGACGATTGGTTTCATATTGTTACATTTTTGGCCGAGAATCCTTGGAATCATTGTTTTATCAGTTTTTTCGTTATCAATGATACATGTTGTGTTTAATTGAGTGTTTGTCTAATCTCGTAGAAATGGTTGTGTGAAACCTCAGGCAGTGCTTTGTTTTGCTTTGAATTGAACTATTCTGTTTAGTCATATGATTCTGTTGATTAAGCTTAGGAAATATGGATTGGATATAGCTGTATTTCCAATGGGACTTTAAGGAAAATATAGCTGTAACTCTAATAGGTTTTTAAGGAGAAGATAGGTGTAATTCTGATAGGCTTCAGAAATGAAACTAACAACCAAGTTTCAAAGAGTGCAATGCACATGTAAAGGCTAGTGGAACCTGGTGGACAGCAGGTTATGACACTAATTTCTGCCCTTTCAGAGTTCTTTAATAAAAAGCTATACTTATACAACTGAAAAGTGAAGAAAAGGTGAAACAGCATAAGCTGGACAGATCTAGAACTAAAAAGTAGAGCTGTTACTTTGGATCTCTAGGCTATAAAATGGAGAGGCACTCACTGGAAATGATATACATACAGAGAGACACTAACTGAAAAACAAGAAAAATACTCTCTGGAAAACACACTCACATAGAGACAGATTCACACACTGGCAGAATACTAAACAGATTCACTCACTGGAAAAACAGAGAGAAAGATAGTGTCACACCTCCTTTTTACGCACCCGCGAGAGCGTGAGGGAGTTTTTCCAATTAAAGGACAACCAAAACGGGATTCATTTATTGACAGATTCGGAGTCGCCACTTGGAAAAATAATGGTGTTCCAAGTCACCGGTTTAATCCCGAACCGAGGAAATTTATGACTCCGTAATACAGTCTGCGAAACTAGAAATCTGGATAAGGAATTCTGTTAACCCGGGAGAAGGTGTTAGGCACTCCCGGATTCCGTGGTTTTAGCACGGTCGCTCAATTGCAATTTTTGTTTCTATCTGATTCTTTTATATATTTTAACTATGTGCTTTTAATGCTCCGCTCTTATTTTTTAGAAGAATTGCGACGTTACGAAAACACGTTTCGAGCCGCATCGTAACCAGTACGCCTGCGACTCTAATGTATTTCAGTTTCGCCGAGAGTAAGATTTGGGTCACATAAATGCACACCCGTATTCAGGAAAGTAATTTTATTTCAAGTCGTGCCTAAAGAGTCTATCGTCTATTTAACTTTGGGAAAAGGACCGTGAAATTTACTAGACGGTCCTTTCAAGTCTAAGTTTTCATGACAATTATTCGAGGGCCCCACAATGGTGTATTTTTGGTGAGGCTCGTCTCGTTTATTTTAAAAGGACAATCCTAAAGTGACTACATTTTTTCTACTAAGTTCGTCTCTAAATAAAAGAGAAAAGGTCCTAATTTATTGCATGTTTATAAGCTCGGACCTCTTATTAGTTATTGAATCAATGTGAACGGAAATTGCACTCGAGCTTGCATAAGGGAAATTGTTTTGTGCCTTATTCTACAAGCGAATAATACTAAAACTAAAATTATAAATAGCATACGAATTTGACAAAATATCAGAACAAACTAACCATTCTCTAATTAATTTAAACCGACCGTATTAGATGAATTGAGCCAATGGAGTTAACTATGTGTAATACAAAAGTCATTTTTGAACTTTCATGCTAACGTTCATCATTAACATTAGTTACTAATTTTTATTCAAATTGCTATTTAAAGCGATGTTATTTACTCAAGTGGCCTAGTAAATTCCGACAAAAATCATTCAAATTAGTTGATCTACAAACGCTCATTAGCGGATTATTTTAGTCTATCTTCATTAACTACTAATACTACTTATTGTGAGATTTAGTCTAAATGGTAATGTCTTATTCAACACTCGAACCTGTTTTCATGCCATCAACCTATGTCGTTTCTGGAAATGCTATCACAATAGGATATCAGTGAATCCTTTCTAATTTCTCTACCCGCTAAGCTTAATTGAAATCCAAACCTATTAACAATCATCTTAATAGTCTCGAATATTTGATAAAGCTCGAGTACCAACAGTGTTTTCAAAGGTTCGAATTCATACAATCCGATATAATTACACAAAAAAGGACTGTTAACAATCTAAAATATTAACAACTGAACTACTTCATCTCATCATCCGAAAGAACACAAAAAAATGAAAACAGGCTTAAGCTTCACATTCTTCATGCATTCATCTCACAGCTTCAGTTTGGAACTATTGAATTATAGAGGTGTACCTGGGATAAGAAAAGGAACAAATGGATGAATGAAGAGCGGTATCTCAGCAGTGACACAAGACCAGTGACAATCAAAGCCACAGTAGCACAGCAACAACAACAAACAGAAGAACAACAGTAACCAGTGGCCAGTCAACAAATCCAACAGCAAGATCAACAACAAATAGTGGCAGTCAACACAGCAACAGCACTGGGCAATACCCAGAAGATAGAACAAAACAAGAGCCAAGATGCAATCACAGCAACAAAAACCACACCAGTGAAGCAAACCAACAGCAGTAGCATGAGAACTAAGGACCACAGCAGAGACAACCACAAACGAAACAGTAACAAAACCCAATGGAACAGTAACTTTTCAGTCTATACCTCCCAGCTCTCTCTATCTATATTCTTGTATGTGTGTATTGTGAACCCTTACTGTATATTTCAATGTCTCAGCCTATGTGTTTCTCAATGTTTCAGACCACCCCCTTAAGAGTCTATCTCTCCCCTGTATTTATAGCTAAAACAGACCCCCTTATCCCTTAAACTAATCCCTTTCCCCATCTTTGCCCATGTTATTCTCTTTTACCTCCACTACTACATGTCTAGGCATGGGTTTGTCACTTAAAAATCAGTAGCAGGGGACAACTGGTGGGCTGCTCTGCTGTGGCAGTAAATCCCACTGATCAGTCTCATGTGCAGGACATTCACAGTATTTAAAAATACTAACACATAACTTCCTAGTCAGCTAATTCCAAACCTCATTTCAGTTTCAAATAACTTCCTAATTCAATCAACAGAATCAAAAATTACTAAGTAGAACATTTCAATTCAAGCATTTAGCTTGGTAATGCCTCCTGATCAAATCACCAATCTTAGTCAACATCCAGTGTTCTAACGGGAAAATTCGTATAACTAAGCGACGACATTCAATTAATTACAACACATAACATGGATAACCAATTAGTAGGCAAAACAGTGATTCTGCAAATCTCGGCTAAATTAAAGAATTTGCGAAACTAACTACTCGACGACATTTGTTGAATCGACCACAACACATGAGAATCAACAAACAACAAATCGATGAATAATACTAATGATTCACGGTTTTCGGCAGAAACAGAAGAATATGAAACTAGCAATTCGACGACGCTTAGCCGAAACGAATATTTATCCTATGACAAACACAATCGAATAAACACACAGAAAACAATTGACCAAATAAAGGTCTTTGAGAAGAAATGACAACAGGGCGGCCGAAACAAAAATGAGAAGAATTCAATCCAATATACAAAACAAACACACCTAATTGAGATAAACAGGAAAAAAGAAATTACCTCAAGAGAAGAAGAAATCGAAACCAAAACCGAATCCGGAGCTTGGACTTGAATTTGGAGTCTAACGGAACTTAATCGAAGTATTTTCAACCGAAAATACTCCGATTAAGGTCTATTAGACCCAAAATCGTTAATTAATCGGACGAAAATCCCTATTTTAGAACTTAGGGTTCTTGACCAATTTTTGATTTGTGATTCGAAAAGCCCGGCTAAGTTTCGAGGAATGAAGACTAGGGATTTGGGATGGGGAGAGGGAGGAGGTCTTGGGGTGTTGGTTTGGGTGGCCGGCGATGGCTGGCCGCCGGGTTTCTAGCGGAAGGGTAAGGTGGCGGCTAGGGTTTCAGGGAAAGGATTTGGAGGAGAGGAGATTGGTATGAGAGAAGTGAGGTGGGTTAGGCGGGTTTGGGGGGGGGTTATTTGTGTATTAAAATGGGTGTTTAATCTCAGCCGTTGGATCATGAGGATCCAACGGTTCAGATTAGAGATACGGTGGGGCGGTTCAGGCGATGGGTCGGGGCTGGACCGGGTAGGGACGACTTGGGCTTGGTTTCGTCCGGGTTTAACTGGTTTGGGGTGGGTTTTGAGTTATTTGTTTGGGCCTTGTTATATTTAAATTGGATTTGGCCCAATCTAATTTCCCCCTCCTATTTTCTTTCTTTTTTTATTTCCTATTTATTAACCAAAAATCTAAAATACATTACAAAATCAAATTAGTTTGTAAGAATGCTAATTAAGCTCTTATTATAGCTAAATTGAACTAAAATCGCACAATTGGGACATTAAATACAAAAATACATATTTTTTGTGATTTTTCTATTTTGTCAAATAAACTTGATTACTTTTAATTGTAAATTAAATCCTAAGAGTGCAAACATAATATACTTTTGTATTTTTCTTAATTTAAACAATCAAACATGCATACACAAAGGATACAAATAATAAAAACATTAACACAAAAATCCACAGATATTACAACGATACAAAACAAATTTTATTTTGAATTTTTGGGAGTAAATCTCATGTAGGGCAAAAATCACGTGCTCGCAGCTCTGCCCCTCTTTGCGCGGAAACATGAAGAGTTTTCGTGCAAAGATAAGTGAGCGGATACGAGCGATTTTTTGCCCGTTTGAGCACTCCGTATGAAGCATTTTTTGGAAAAGTTTGACCGAACCTTTGCTTCAGAAGGTCTCCTACATATCCCTGGCCAAAAGGGAATCAGGTCAATGTAGTTCGGGAAGTTCTGGTAGCTGGGACTACCATGACTGTTGTGATCTCGCTGTTACTGCTGTTACTGCTATTACTGCTGTTGCCACTGCTTAACTGACCTCCTTGTTACACCGTACTAAACAACAAAATAAGAAGCTAGACTAAGTTACAGCATTGCGAAATCTTATCTATCTCTTCATCTTGACTTTCCATGTTCCTTGCTATTCTGTCGGACTTGATGTTCCTTCCTTGCGATCTTCGAACTATTCTGCTTCGAAGTCCTGAATCTATCTTTCTGATCCTTGTTGCCTTCCTTCTGATTTTGAACTTGAATTCATGCTGGGGATTTCTGTTATACTCTATTGCTTCCCTCAAACAACTTCGAAAGTAAATTGCCACTCCATTCTTCAGGCGGGCTCCTGACTTCAACATCTTTTGAAAATAAATCGTCATTCCTCTCTTCAGGCGGGCTCCTGACTTCAACATCTTTTGAAAATAAATCGCCATTCCTCTCTTCAGGCGGGCTCCTGACTTCAATCATCAACTCTGAAAATTAAACGCCATTCCTCTCTTCAGGCGGGCTCCTGACTTCAACAACATCTTTTGAAAATAAATCGCCACTCCATTCTTCAGGCGGGGCTCGTTGCCTTCCTTCTGATTCATGCTGGGGATTTGGATTCATGCTTTCCCCAACCCACTTCAACAATAAATCGCCACTCCATTCTTCAGGCGGGCTCCCTGACTTCAGCTACTACTTCAAAATAAAATCGCCACTCCATTCTCCAGGCGGGCTCCCTGACTTCAACTACAACTTCAAGACTAAATCGCCACTCCATTCTCCAGGCGGGCTCCCTGACTTCAATTACAACTTCAAAATTAAATCGCCACTCCATTCTCCGGGCGGGCTCCCTGACTTCAATTGCAACTTCAAAACTAAAATCGCCACTCCATTCTCCAGGCGGGCTCCCTGATTTCAACAATAGCATCAAAACTAAAATCGCCACTCCATTCTTCAGGCGGGCTCCCTGATTTCAACTATAACTTCAAAACTAAAATCGCCACTCCATTCTCCAGGCGGGCTCCCTGACTTCAACTACAACTTCAAAATTAAATCGCCACTCCATTCTCCAGGCGGGCTCCCTGACTTCAATTACAACTTCAAAATTAAATCGCCACTCCGTTCTCCAGGCGGGCTCCCTGACTTCAATTACAACTCACTGATTTCATCCTATCTCGATTACCTTCCTTTGCCTTTTGTACCATATCCTTGTTCCTGCATTACCTCTCGGACCACCTTCTCTTCTGAATTATCCTGTCTTGGAATTGCTTTCCCCTAGGTCGTTTTACTTTTCTTCTGGCTGCTGGGGATATTTTTGGAACTGTTTACTCGCCTGCTGGGGGTGATGCTGCTGAGGAAGTATTCTTTGTTTCCTTCACCCCTCATTCTCTTCCTTCTTCCCATACCTCCTCTGGGACTCACGCTTTTGCCTCCTCGAACAAATTATGGGATGTAATAATGCTAGGCAAATCTCGAAGCCATTGTTTTATTTTCCCCACAACTGCTGGGAGGTGATACCAAGCTCAAATATTACCCCATCGTGTCGTCTGGCCTTTCTCAAACTATTCCGCTCGGAGCTGGTACTCCCCGAAATCTTGTGTTGCTTTCTATCCTCATCCTCTGAGTCTTGCTTTCGAGAAAATTTTCGCAACAGGAGAAAATTTTCTGCCCCAGTTTGATAAACTTCTGGACGGTATGCTTTTCTGCCAACGAACCCTCTTTTCCCTGCTTTTAAATCAAAGAAAAATTGTTAGTTTCCAAATGCGGTGAGTGGTCGTGCCACTCTTGTTGAGGCCATTTTCTTCCAGCTGCTTGGCCTCTCTCGAACTTTGCGGGCGATGTTGACGCTTGCTGGGGACGATGCTCTTTCCACGAACGACCTCTCATCTTTCCCTTTATTCCACTCTTTGGTTTGATCCGACTCTTTTTAGCCGGTGATCTTCGTTGCGTGAAATCATCTTTCGGACATGCCACATGTGTCCATCATACTCCATAACTCTTGCGAACCTTCCACTCGGCCTGTCATCCCAATCTTACTATCGCAACGACTTCTGTCTTATTGCCTCGTTCCATGCCTATTCACTTTCAATATACTGCTTTGGGAGACTTGGTAGTAAGCTTTGAAAAATCAATTTTCGAAAATGAAAGAAAAGAAAAGACTACTGACCGCAAATGACAAAAGAAGAGAAAAACTTTTCTGAACTCAAAAATAGGAAAACTTATCTGAATGTGTGCCCGATCCAACGTTATGCCGCGCCTTTGAGATTAAACTACCCAGTCTATTCATATCAATCACTTTCTGATGCCGCGTCCTGCTAGAGGTAAACGGGTGTCCAAACCTTGTCTCGTGCAGACATCTTGCAACTATCTCGTCCTGTCACCTCACAGTGCCCTTCAAAGGGTTTTCACTAGTGAGATTCTCTCATTTCTCTCTATCTCCCGTCGCCTTAAGGTGCCCGTAAAGGTTTTCACCGTAAGACTCTCTCATTTTATTTCTCTCAACTTCCTTCGCCTTAAGGTGCCCGCGAGGGTTTTCACCGTTAAGACTCTCTCATTTATGCTTTCTTTCCCTGCGGCGGGGTATCACCCCTGAGATTCCCTCTAGAGCGTTATCCCCTTTCGGCTTGTGCATCCTGAATTCAATCGAGGGTCGGGATGTCACTCTTGGCTTTCATTCACATGACTTGGCACTTCTCAAATACTGATCGAGAGGTCTTTCTGGTTCTTGATATGGTTTCTGCGCGTGAGGCTGAAGAAAGGGGTTTAGCCTCAACGGTTAGCTTATTACAACTTTCGGAATCCACACTATCTTTCCAACGAAACAATGACTTCTGCCCCAGTTTTGTTGCTTGGGGGATTTTTGATTTTTATTTTATTATGACCGAGCCGTGTGGCGCCTACGTATCCTTCTTGAGGAATCAGGTCGAACGTAGTTCACTTTTTCTTGTATTACTTCTTTGTTTCTTTTCTATTCGTTACACATCTTCCTTGATGATTCCGAAAGAGGGTATATGAAAGAATAATTAAGGCTCAAATGGGGAAACAAAGGTTAAAGTGTTTGGGTAGTAGAAAAATTGCCTCTGTCATTTCATTCTCCGAAAAATGCCAAATACACACAAACGAAACCAAACGTTGACAAATGCATTAAAGAATTACACATAATATCTCTTAACTGCATCGGAATTGATAGCCATATCGGTGCATCTTCCCTCGACATCAGTCAGACATAGAGCGCCGTTGGATAATACTCTAGTCACCACAAAAGGTCCCTGCCAATTTGGAGCGAACTTGCCTTTCGCTTCGGCCTGATGGGGTAGAACTCTCTTCAGCACATGTTGTCCCACTTCAAATCTCCTGGGACGTACCTTCTTGTTATATGCTCTCGCCATTCTCTTTTGATACAATTGGCCGTGACATACTGCTGTCAATCTCTTTTCATCGATCAAGCTCAATTGCTCTAATCGGGTTTTGACCCACTCGTCGTCATCAATCTCGGCTTCGGCGACAATTCGGAGGGATGGGATTTCAACTTCTGCGGGTATTACTGCTTCAGTCCCGTATACCAACAAGTAAGGAGTTGCACCTACCGAAGTCCGGACGGTAGTGCGATAACCCAACAGCGCAAATGGTAACTTTTCATGCCATTGCCTAGATCCTTCTATCATCTTCCTCAATATCTTCTTTATGTTCTTGTTTGCTGCCTCGACCGCACCGTTTGCTTTTGGGCGATACGGTGTGGAATTTCGGTGTGTAATCTTGAACTGTTGACATACCTCTTTCATCAATCCACTGTTAAGATTTGCACCGTTATCCGTAATGATCATCTTTGGAATTCCAAACCTGCAGATGATGTGGGAGTGTACGAAGTCCACTACCGCCTTCTTGGTCACTGATTTGAATGTTTTGGCCTCCACCCACTTGGTAAAATAATCAATCGTTACCGGAATGAACCTGTGACCATTGGAAGCCGCAGGCTCAATAGGTCCAATAACATCCATACCCCATGCGACAAACGGCCATGGTGCTTGACATTGTATGCAATTCAGTTGGCGGGGAATGAATCAAATCTCCGTGTATCTGACACCGATGGCATCTTCGCACGAAACTTATACAATCCCGCTCCATAGTGAGCCAATAATATCCTGCTCGAAGAATCTTCTTTGCCAATACGTATCCGCTCATGTGTGGTCCGCAAACTCCCGAGTGTATATCCGTCATAACTGTTGTGGCTTGACTTGCATCTATACATCTCAACAATCCCAAGTCTGGGGTTCTTTTGTACAGCACCCCTCCACTAAGGAAAAATCCGTTCGCCAACCGCCGAATAGCTCGCTTTTGATCTCCGGTTGCTTGCTCTGGGTATACTCCTAACCTGAGGTACTCCTTGACATCATGAAACCACGGCTCACCATCCACCTCTTCCTCTATCACATTACAATAAGCATGTTGATTCCGGATCTGGATATGTAATGGATCGACACGAACCTTGTCCGGGTGATGTAGCATCGACGCTAAAGTAGCTAGAGCGTCGGCAACCTCATTATGCATCCTTGGGATGTGTCTGAATTCTACTGATCGAAAGCGTTTGGTCAAATCATGCAAACACTGACGATATGGGATAAGCTTTAAATCTCTGGTTTCCCATTCTCCCTGAATCTGATGTACTAGAAGGTCCGAGTCCCCCAAGACCAAGACGTCCTGTACATCCATGTCCACCGCTAATCGCAACCCCAAGATACATGCCTCGTACTCGGCCATATTATTGGTACAGTGAAAACGCAGTTGAGCAGTAACAGGATAATGATGTCCTGTTTCAGATATGAGCACAGACCCTACTCCGACTCCTTTTGCGTTTGCCGCTCCATCGAAGAAGAGCTTCCATCCTGGATCCTTGGTCAGTTCCAACCCCTCAATCTGCAATACTTCCTCATCTGGAAAATACGTCCTCAAAGGTTCGTATTCGTCATCAACGGGATTTTCAGCTAAGTGATCGGCCAGGGCTTGAGCTTTCATAGCCGTCCTTGTCACGTATATGATGTCGAACTCCGTAAGTAATATTTGCCATTTTGCTAACCTCCCTGTAGGCATAGGTTTCTGGAAAATATACTTCAACGGATCCAGACGCGAAATGAGGTAAGTGGTGTAAGAAGACAAGTAGTGTTTCAGCTTTTGGGCTACCCAAGTCAGGGCGCAACATGTCTTTTCTAGATGAGTGTACTTGACCTCGTGGACTGTAAACTTCTTACTGAGGTAGTAAATGGCCCGTTCCTTCCTACCAGTAAGATCATGCTGCCCCAGTACGCAGCCGAATGAATTCTCCAAAACCGTTGGATAAAGAATCAGGGGTCTACCTGGCTCAGGCGGAACTAGTACGGGTGGATTTGACAGATACCCTTTGATTCGGTCAAACGCTTCCTGACATTCTGCCGTCCATTCTATCGCAGCGTCTTTCTTCAATAGGCGGAATATGGGTTCACGGGTTGCCGTAAGCTGGGCAATAAACCTACTGATGTAATTCAACCTTCCCAACAGACTCATTACCTCTGTTTTATTCTTCGGCGGGGGTAACTCCTGAATGGACTTAATTTTGGAGGGGTCCAACTCAATGCCCCGTCGGCTGACGATGAATCCTAGCAGCTTTCCTGACGGAACTCCGAATGCGCATTTGGCTGGATTGAGCTTGATGTCGTATCTTCGGAGTCTTTGAAAGAACTTCATGAGGTCAGCAACATGGTCTTCTTGACGCCTAGATTTTATGATCACATCATCCACGTACACCTCGATTTCCTTGTGTATCATGTCATGGAATACCGTAGTCATCGCCCTCATATATGTTGCTCCTGCATTCTTCAAACCAAACGGCATCACTCGGTAGCAATAAGTCCCCCACGGTGTGATAAAAGCCGTCTTTTCTGCGTCCTCTTCATCCATCAAAATCTGATGATATCCCGCATAACAGTCCACAAAGGATCCGATTTCGCGTCCAGCGCAATTATCAATCAGGATATGGATATTGGGAAGTGGGAAATTATCCTTAGGACTCGCCTTGTTGAGATTGCGGTAGTCCACGCATACTCTGATCTTTCCGTCTTTCTTTGGCACCGGTACTACGTTAGCCAACCATTCGGGGTATCGAGTGACACGAATGACTTTCGCCTGCAACTGCTTGGTTACCTCCTCCTTAATCTTCACACTCATCTCCGTCTTGAATTTCCGCAGCTTTTGCTTGACGGGAGGATATGCCGGATCGGTGGGTAATCTATGAACCACTAGATCAGTGCTGAGTCCTGGCATGTCGTCGTACGACCATGCGAAAATATCTTTAAACTCCATGAGTGTTTTGATCAATTCTTCTCTCGGATTGGGTTCAATATGGACACTTATCCGGGTTTCTTTGACGTCATCCGCATTCCCTAGATTAACGGCCTCGGTATCATTTAAATTCGGTTTGGGCTTTTCCTCGAAGTGACTTAATTCTTCACCGATTTCTTCTACGGCTTCATCATCGCCGTACTTTGACTCACTCTCGTCACTTCTTATTTCATGCGTTATTATTTCCAAACCCGATTGACTTTCTAGACTGGGTTGATTAATCTTTAAGCACGCCATATCATTAAGATCAGTTGCAAGAAGGCTGTTCAGAAAAGTAAAAAGAAGGAAAAGAAAAACAAAATTAGACACGAAGGAACCAAATTTCATTAATGGGAATTGTACAAAGGGAAAAACAAACTGCAAACTTAAATCAGAAATGAACTAAAAACAACGGGACTTTACTCCGGGGACAAACCCCCAACGCAAAATTTCGAAAGAAAAACAATCCAAGACAAACTACCAAGACTCCTTCCGGACAGGGAGAGGAGTAGCCTTCCAGTTATTCAGTTTTGCCTTTGGTCCCACAAACTGTATCTCGGCGTGACTGGATCCTTCACCGTCCTCGAGCATACATACGTCTGTGAATAGGTCCTCGAACTTCCTGAAGAACTCTTCGTCTGGCCTGATCGTAGGGCCGGGAATCTTTGTCGTTGGATATCCTCTTGCTCCGGACCTGACAAAAGATTGGGAAAGGCGTGGAACAGGCTTTGGGAGCACCCATGTCTTCTGCTTACTCCTTCTTTGCTCGCCGGATGTCCTCTGAGGTTGGCTGGAATCCCAAGCCGAAGGTTCCCAAGTTTTCGACCACTGATACCGGTTGTATGATTCCTTGCGGAGATGCACCTAGACCTTTACCGGGTATGAAACCATGTCTCAACATTTCATGCGCCACCATGACATCCGCAGTAATTGTTCTGTCGCCGGGAATGCATTCCCCTTCCGGAACTCGGTGGGCGGACACCACATCGCAGACCTGATATACCCACGGCCCAACATCTTCTTCTGTTTCAACAAAGGGAATGATGGTGCCCGATTGTGGATCGTTCTCTCCATGGACGACGATCTCCTGTTGGTCCCACTCGAACTTGACGAGTTGGTGCAAGCTGGATGGAACTGCTCTTGCGGCATGGATCCATGGTCGCCCTATTAGGAGGTTATATGACACCACCATGTCCAGCACCTGGAATTCCATGGTGAACTCCACTGGCCCAATTGTCAAGATTAGCACTATGTCACCAACCGACGCTTTGCCTCCTCCGTCAAACCCTCGAACACATACGCTGTTCTTGCGTACCCTGCCGATGTCTACTTTTAATTTGCCCAGTGTAGAGAGAGGACAAATGTTAGCACTGGAACCATTATCGACAAGGACTTTGGTAACCACCGCCTCTTCACACTTCACCGTAAGATATAAAGCCCTGTTGTGCTCAGTGCCTTCCTCAGGCAACTCGTCATCGGTGAAGGTGATCCGATTTGCTTCGAAGATCCGATTGGTGATCTTCTCCAAATGGCTTACCGAGATTTTATCCGGTACATGTGCCTCATTCAGGACTTTCATCAATGCTTGCCGATGTTCTTCAGAATGTATCAGCAAGGATAGCAATGATATTTGCGCCGGAGTCTTCTTCAACTGCTCTAAGACGGAGTAGTCGTGCAGCTTCATCTTTTTCAAGAATTCTTCCGCTTCTTCATCGGTGACCGGCTTTTTCAATACTGCCGGAGTGGTCTTCCTCAATTCCGCAGGGGCAAAACATCTCCCCGAGCGGGTCAACCCTTAGGCTTCACAAACTTCCTCTTTCACCTCCTTTCCTCTGTAGGTCGTTGTAATCCGAGCATAATTCCATGGGACAGCCCGGCTATCAGTTACTGGCAACTGTGTTGCCGGCTGGATGATGAAAGGATCCATTCGAACGCCTGCTACTGTCAAGATGGGCTTGATTGCTGCCCCCGGTACAACTATCTTGGCCGGCTTCACCGGTACTTCGTTCACACTTTCCTTTCCTGCTTCCGACTCTCCTGGTATGTCCTTCTTGCAACTGGGCGACTCGTCAAGGCTTGGCCCTTTTCTCGTTCCCGCCCCGCTAGATTTAATCATCATTACGGTCTGAGAGGCTTTCTCCTTTCCTTCCTCCGCCCGTACCAACTCGATCATATTGGTCTCATGATGAGTTGGAAGCGGGTTTTGGTTGATGTTGGGCTCTGTTGGAGTCTGGACCTCAATCCTGCGAGTGTCAATAAGCTCCTGGATGGCCGTCTTTAGCCTCCAACATTTTTCTGTATCGTGCCCCGGACATCCCGAGCAGTAGGCACAATTTACTGAATGGTCCAGGTTCTTCGGGAGGGGGTTTGGTAGCTTAGCTTCAACCGGATTTAGCAAACCTACTTGCTTCAACCGGTGGAACAGACTGGTGTAAGACTCTCCTAAGGGAGTGAAAGTCTTTGGCCTCGGCGCCCTGTCGCCCCTGAATGCTTGGTTTGGATGGAAACTCGCGCCCGAGGGGTTTCTGTAAGCTCTTGGGGGTGGGTGATTGTTTTGCGGGCTTGGTGCACACCACGGTGCATGGACGGGAGGTGCAGAATAGGACTGTGCGTGGTGGACAGTAAAATGGGGATCAGGTGCGGGATAGTAATGTTGCGGGTGGTTATATGGGTTGTGGGAGTAATTTTGGTGGTGAGGTTGGGGTGGGCTATATTGGGGTGCGGGGCCTCTATTTTTGAACCATGCCCCGGACTCGATGGCCGCAACTTCCTCTCTCCTCTTTTTCCCCAGTACTCCTCCAGTACCACTTTGGATAGCCTGAGTGGTGGCTTTCAGTGCTGAGTAACTCATGATCTTGTTGGCCTTCAAACCTTCCTCGATCATACCCCCATTTTTATCACCTCGGTGAATGATTTACCTACGGACGTTACCAGATGTCCGAAGTAGGTGGGCTCTAATGTCTGCAAGAAGTAGTCCACCATCTCGCACTCTCTCATCGGCGGATCTACCCTGGCCGCCTGTTCCCTCCAACGGAAACCGAATTCCCTGAAGCTTTCAGCGGGCTTCTTCTCTAATTTTAACAACGATAGGCGGTCGGGGATTATCTCAAGATTGTATTGGAACTGGCCGATGAAAGCTTGAGCCAAATCATCCCACGTAAACCATCTACTGGGATCCTGTCTAGTGTACCACTCCAGCGCAGATCCTCCCAGACTCTGACCGAAGTAAGCTATCAGAAGCTCGTCCCGTCCTCCGGCCCCTCTCATTTTACTGCAGAACCCTCGGAGGTGGGCCACCGGGTCACCATGCCCCTCGTATAGGTCGAATTTGGGCATTTTAAACCCTGCTGGCAACTGGACGTCCGGAAATGGACATAGATCTTTATAGGCGACGCTGACCTGGTTGCCCAAACCGTGCATGTTCTTGAAGGACTGCTCCAGGCTTTTGACTTTTCTGACAACTTCCTCGTGTTCCGAACTTTGGAAGTGTTTTTCCGGTTCTGCCGGATTATCCCAATGAGGTGTATGTGATTGTGGTTCAGGAGCCCTGAAAGTAGGCTCTGGAGGATAGTAAGAGTTGTCATGGATCTGAACATACGGCTCGCTGGCCGGCCTTTGCAGAGGAGCAGGTGGAGGTGCCACAAAAACAGGGGTGGCTGGAGGAGGATTTGGTTTGGCTGGTGGAATGTGGGTGGCATATGGGTTTTCCCCCTGAAAGTATGGATAGCTTGGGGCGCTTGTTGAAGGATCGATGGGCGGATGTTCGGGAGCTGAGGCGAGAGTAGGGCGGTTTGGTGAAGACTGTTCCCTGGCCCAAGCCAGGTGCATCTCTGTTATCTGTTGTTTTAACCGGTCTACCTCTTCTTTCATGATTTGTAGCTCGGATTTTTCTTCCTCGAGACTCTTGCCAGAACTAGACATGCTTACTGTAACCGGTCCTTTGGATCTAGTACGGTAGTGATGGTTGGCCAGTATATTCTGTCAAACCAACTGCTAAACTTTCTGGAAATGCAACAAACTTGTTAGTTCACCGAGTTTGACAGATATGTTATAGCACGTTGGATGCAATGCACCTAACCAAATAACCCTTTCTACATGTACTCTTAACATGCGTCATTCCGGCCCTTTTTTCTTTTTCTTTTTCTTTTCCTTTTTCCTTTTTCTTTTTCTACTATCTTTGCAAGCCTTATTGTTATTTAACCTTTGGATTCTTTTCCTTTCTTTTTAGTGGTGGTCGAATCTTATGTGGATTGCCTACGTATCACGTTTTTGCGTGAATCAGACCGAGCGTAGTTCTGTTAACAAGATTGTGGCAAAATTCAGTAACTTTTATATCAAATAAAACCGTGTAGTTACAAAACACGTCTTACAACAATCAGCAAAACGAAAGGAAATGCTTGACTTGGGAAAGTAAAAATGCCAACTAGCTTGACTCAACATTTCAAAAATACATTTTCAATCAAAAGTCTACTGCTCTAAAATTCCTGGGGGCCCGCGAGGCATCATTCGGCCTTGCCGCGGGCCTAGGTGTGAGGTCCTTGTGTAGTCCCCTTAATTCTTCCATGATCCGATGAACATAGCCCATAATTGAAGCAAAAAGGTCGGTGCGGGGCATTTGTTCACAAGCTAGGCACTTCATGGTGACGTAGTGCCCGATTTCCCCGATTCGGTCCTTGATCATGTCCCTTTCTCCGAGTAGCCGCTCTATCTGCTGGTTTTTCGCCCCCAATCGTTGAGCGTTGTTGGTGACTTGGTCTAAGAGCCTGTCTATTTGTTCTTGCAGTCGAGCCATCAGATTGTGGCAACGGTCGAGGTCCGCTCTGGCATCTTGGGCTTGCTTGAAAACCCGTTCTCTGAGGACAACATTTGCTTCCCTTAAACTGGTGACGATATCGGTGTAATCCTCTTCCACCCGTTGTAGGTGAAGTGCATGTTGATGTGCCTCCTTTCTCCAGCTAGCTCGGATCCTCACTGTTTGGGCCTTAGACTCTTCCAATTCTCTTTGGACATCGGCAACCTGGCTCTTCAAACCCTTTATCAGTTTTTCGTCTGCCCGACTCCTCAACTGTCTGTCAGCATCCCTTTTCATTTGCTGGATTTGAGCTCTCAGGAAGTCATTTTCTTGTGCCAACTTCTTCTTATCTCCTTCGTTGGCGGCAGTTTGCACATCCATTTCAAATTGGAGCTCTTGGGTCCGTTGTTCTATCCTGCTGATCTTTGTTCTATAGGCTTCTTCTCTAGCCAACCAGTCCCATTGTTCTCGTGACGCTCCAGCAAACTCCCTGAGGTGAGGCCTTTTTGCGGGCCTTTGATGCTCCGGATCTCTACTATACCATGCAGGGTATTCCGACGATACTTCGCCCCGGGCTCGATCTCGCACCCGAGTGTCTATTTTTAATGTCTGACACTCACTCCAAATCTTTCGGACCAATGCTTCAGGGAACTGTCCTCCTGGTCCAATTTCAACTACATGTGGGCTGAGGTCTTCTTCTTTTGGGATTATTTGGCATCGTCCCAATTGTCTCAATACTCGACCTGGTGCGTAGGGTTGGATGTTGTTGAGGCCCATTAGCAATAAATATGATTCTGCGGCTGATGCATATATGACTTCTTCCACGGGTAGCCAACCAAACGTCCATTCTATCCCGCTGGTTGTAGTCGAACGCAAAAGTCGTATCCATCCGCTGATCCCCTCTGGCAACTCATGTCCCTCGACCCTTGCAGGAAATTCTTCTATACAAGTTTTCTTCGGTGAACTATACCTCATAAATTGCGGATGACGACATAAGTGATCGATCATCCACATTTGGAGCAATACATTGCAAGCTTCAAAGAAAGTTCCTCCGGCTTTGCAGATGGTGAGTGCACGAGAGATATCCGATATTATCATGGGAGCCAAAGTACTGTTGTTCTGTTTCATCAAAGTGCTGACGACCCCTGCCACTTGTATGTTGATATTCCCATCTTTTCTAGGAAATATCAATGAACCTAGAAAAGCTATCATGAAGGCGATGCGTCTATGCTCCTCCCATTTTAACTGGTTGTCTCCGCTGCAGATTTTGCTTTTGTGTTTGGTGAAGCCCCCATAATGACCATATTTGTCATATAGAAATGCCAAAGTGCAGAACCCTTCTGATAAGTCTGGGTTGTGTACAGTTCTGCGGATCTTTACCGTATCCAAAAACCGATGTACTGTCACCACCCTTGGTGCAATAAGGTATTGATCCCTCATAGGGACCTTTGGTCTTCCGACATATCCGGCTAATTCTTCCAGTGTTGGTGTGAGTTCAAAGTCTGAAAAGTGGAACACATTGTGTGCCGGATCCCAGAATGAGATCAAAGCTCGTATGATGTCTCCTCTCGGGGGAATATTTAGCAGCCCCACTAGATCTCCCAAGTACGGCTTAACGGCATCTTGTCCTTGCTCGCCCAAGTCGCTCCACCACCTGTGCAAACTTAAGGGGACCTTGTTTATGATAGCTTCGGTTGTATTCTGACTCGTGCTCATTCTGCACATTTATTTAAGGTAATTCTTAGATGAAAGCGAAATTTTTATTTGCCCCAAAACTATCTTTTCTAAGAAAACGAAACGGGCCCCAGGAATTGACTGGTCAAAAAAGTGGTCGTTAAGGCAAAATTAAATATCTTGGCGTTCCGCCATTGAAACTTATTTTTGAAATATGGGAGTTGGACCCGTTTAAAGGTTGCCTACGTATCTCACACTCGGTGAGAATCAAACTCGCGTAGTTCGGTCCGTCAAAACAACTATCTTTCCTTTATTGATTGTCAAAAACACATTTTGTCAAAAACCCATTTTGTCGGCAAAGTCAATCTTCTGCCGTCTTTTATTGGCAAACTAAATTCGTGGACTTGTTGGTGAAACGTATTTTTGTATTTTTCTGAAAGATATCTACTTCCCCATACTATTTCCTTTTGTGTTTTTTTCTTTTTCTTCGGTATTTAAAGGAACCCGGTCAGCATGTCAGTCTAAATAAATGCTAACAACAAATATGATATGGCAAGATGGTCTTTCCTTTCAGGTTACCTGTCCTAGACGGACCCAACCCCTGTGTTGAGTCCCCTAAGTCAGAGATGATGCAAATAAACGTCCTGAATCTAGGCTCAATATCCTGATGCTTTTCAATGATACTAGACCGTGTACCCGAGCGGACGACTCGGATTTGAGGAGGGAGCTACGTACCGGGGACCCGCGGGATCGTCCGGCTTTGTAACTTATCCTGCCTCTTTTCTTACTTTGATATTGACACAAACAGAAAGGGGAGTCTCAACCAGTAAGCACATCCCCGGGGTAAGAAGAGACGGGTTTTCGGCACAGTTTTATATACAGTTCACGCAATATCAAAGCGGTAAACATATAGCAGTTTGTATATACAATACAACGAATATCAAAGCGGTAGACATGTAGCACATTAATTAAACATGTAATAAAATCAGATATAGACAAAATAACAACTTAAATGAGCTCGAGTTCTTAGACCCCGAACCGAAGTTCGAGGTCATACTCCCCAGCAGAGTCGCCAGAGCTGTCACACCTCCTTTTTACGCACCCGCGAGAGCGTGAGGGAGTTTTTCCAATTAAAGGACAACCAAAACGGGATTCATTTATTGAGAGATTCGGAGTCGCCACTTGGAAAAATAATGGTGTTCCAAGTCACCGGTTTAATCCCGAACCGAGGAAATTTATGACTCTGTAATACAGTCTGCGAAACTAGAAATCTGGATAAGGAATTCTGTTAACCCGGGAGAAGGTGTTAGGCACTCCCGGATTCCGTGGTTTTAGCACGGTCGCTCGATTGCAATTTTTGTTTCTATCTGATTCTTTTATGTATTTTAACTATGTGCTTTTAATGCTTCGCTCTTATTTTTTAGAAGAATTGCGACGTTACGAAAACACATTTCGAGCCGCACCGTAACCAGTACGCCTGCGACTCTAATGTATTTCGGTTTCGCCGAGAGTAAGATTTGGGTCACATAAATGCACACCCGTATTCAGGAAAGTAATTTTATTTCAAGTCGTGCCTAAAGAGTCTATCGTCTATTTAACTTTGGGAAAAGGACCGTGAAATTTACTAGACGGTCCTTTCAAGTCTAAGTTTTCATGACAATTATTCGAGGGCCCCACAATGGTGTATTTTTGGTGAGGCTCATCTCGTTTATTTTAAAAGGACAATCCTAAAGTGACTACATTTTTTCTACTAAGTTCGTCTCTAAATAAAAGAGAAAAGGTCCTAATTTATTGCATGTTTATAAGCTCGGACCTCTTATTAGTTATTGAATCAATGTGAACGGAAATTGCACTCGAGCTTGCATAAGGGAAATTGTTTTGTGCCTTATTCTACAAGCGAATAATACTAAAACTAAAATTATAAATAGCATACGAATTTGACAAAATATCAGAACAAACTAACCATTCTCTAATTAATTTAAACCGACCGTATTAGATGAATTGAGCCAATGGAGTTAACTATGTGTAATACAAAAGTCATTTTTGAACTTTCATGCTAACGTTCATCATTAACATTAGTTACTAATTTTTATTCAAATTGCTATTTAAAGCGATGTTATTTACTCAAGTGGCCTAGTAAATTCCGACAAAAATCATTCAAATTAGTTGATCTACAAACGCTCATTAGCGGATTATTTTAGTCTATCTTCATTAACTACTAATACTACTTATTGTGAGATTTAGTCTAAATGGTAATGTCTTATTCAACACTCGAACCTGTTTTCATGCCATCAACCTATGTCGTTTCTGGAAATGCTATCACAATAGGATATCAGTGAATCCTTTCTAATTTCTCTACCCGCTAAGCTTAATTGAAATCCAAACCTATTAACAATCATCTTAATAGTCTCGAATATTTGATAAAGCTCGAGTACCAACAGTGTTTTCAAAGGTTCGAATTCATACAATCCGATATAATTACACAAAAAAGGACTGTTAACAATCTAAAATATTAACAACTGAACTACTTCATCTCATCATCCGAAAGAACACAAAAAAATGAAAACAGGCTTAAGCTTCACATTCTTCATGCATTCATCTCACAGCTTCAGTTTGGAACTATTGAATTATAGAGGTGTACCTAGGATAAGAAAAGGAACAAATGGATGAATGAAGAGCAGTAGTCTCAGCAGTGACACAAGACCAGTGGCAATTACAGCCACAGTAGCACAGCAACAACAACAAACAGAAGAACAACAGTAACCAGTGGCCAGTCAACAAATCCAACAGCAAGATCAACAACAAATAGTGGCAGTCAACACAGCAACAGCACTGGGCAATACCCAGAAGATAGAACAAAACAAGAGCCAAGATGCAATCACAGCAACAAAAACCACACCAGTGAAGCAAACCAACAGCAGTAGCATGAGAACTAAGGACCACAGCAGAGACAACCACAAACGAAACAGTAACAAAACCCAATGGAACAGTAACTTTTCAGTCTATACCTCCCAGCTCTCTCTATCTATATTCTTGTATGTGTGTATTGTGAACCCTTACTGTATATTTCAATGTCTCAGCCTATGTGTTTCTCAATGTTTCAGACCACCCCCTTAAGAGTCTATCTCTATCCTGTTTTATAGCTAAACAGACCCCTTATCACTTAAACTAATCCCCTCCCCCATCTTTGCCCATGTTATTCTCTTTTACCTCCACTACTACATGTCTAGGCATGGGTTTGTCACTTAAAAATCAGTAGCAGGGGACAACTGGTGGGCTGCTCTGCTGTGGCAGTAAATCCCACTGATCAGTCTCATGTGCAGGACATTAACAGTATTTAAAAATACTAACACATAACTTCCTAGTCAGCTAATTCCAAACCTCATTTCAGTTTCAAATAACTTCCTAATTCAATCAACAGAATCAAAAATTACTAAGTAGAACATTTCAATTCAAGCATTTAGCTTGGTAATGCCTCCTGATCAAATCACCAATCTTAGTCAACATCCAGTGTTCTAACGGGAAAATTCGTATAACTAAGCGACGACATTCAATTAATTACAACACATAACATGGATAACCAATTAGTAGGCAAAACAGTGATTCTGCAAATCTCGGCTAAATTAAAGAATTTGCGAAACTAACTACTCGACGACATTTGTTGAATCGACCACAACACATGAGAATCAACAAACAACAAATCGATGAATAATACTAATGATTCACGGTTTTCGGCAGAAACAGAAGAATATGAAACTAGCAATTCGACGACGCTTAGCCGAAACGAATATTTATCCTATGACAAACACAATCGAATAAACACACAGAAAACAATTGACCAAATAAAGGTCTTTGAGAAGAAATGACAACAGGGCGGCCGAAACAAAAATGAGAAGAATTCAATCCAATATACAAAACAAACACACCTAATTGAGATAAACAGGAAAAAAGAAATTACCTCAAGAGAAGAAGAAATCGAAACCAAAACAGAATCCGGAGCTTGGACTTGAATTTGGAGTCTAACGGAACTTAATCGAAGTATTTTCAACCGAAAATACTCCGATTAAGGTCTATTAGACCCAAAATCGTTAATTAATCGGACGAAAATCCCTATTTTAGAACTTAGGGTTCTTGACCAATTTTTGATTTGTGATTCGAAAAGCCCGGCTAAGTTTCGAGGAATGAAGACTAGGGATTTGGGATGGGGAGAGGGAGGAGGTCTTGGGGTGTTGGTTTGGGTGGCCGGCGATGGCTGGCCGCCGGGTTTCTAGCGGAAGGGTAAGGTGGCGGCTAGGGTTTCAGGGAAAGGATTTGGAGGAGAGGAGATTGGTATGAGAGAAGTGAGGTGGGTTAGGCGGGTTTGGGGGGGGGGTTATTTGTGTATTAAAATGGGTGTTTAATCTCAGCCGTTGGATCATGAGGATCCAACGGTTCAGATTAGAGATACGGTGGGGCGGTTCAGGCGATGGGTCGGGGCTGGACCGGGTAGGGACGACTTGGGCTTGGTTTCGTCCGGGTTTAACTGGTTTGGGGTGGGTTTTGAGTTATTTGTTTGGGCCTTGTTATATTTAAATTGGATTTGGCCCAATCTAATTTCCCCCTCCTATTTTCTTTCTTTTTTTATTTCCTATTTATTAACCAAAAATCTAAAATACATTACAAAATCAAATTAGTTTGTAAGAATGCTAATTAAGCTCTTATTATAGCTAAATTGAACTAAAATCGCACAATTGGGACATTAAATACAAAAATACATATTTTTTGTGATTTTTCTATTTTGTCAAATAAACTTGATTACTTTTAATTGTAAATTAAATCCTAAGAGTGCAAACATAATATACTTTTGTATTTTTCTTAATTTAAACAATCAAACATGCATACACAAAGGATACAAATAATAAAAACATTAACACAAAAATCCACAGATATTACAACGATACAAAACAAATTTTATTTTGAATTTTTGGGAGTAAATCTCATGTAGGGCAAAAATCACGTGCTCACAACTGCCCCTCTTTGCGCTTTAAATTCAAGAGAAAAAAGGAGAGTTGAGGGGAAGTTTAGAAAAGATAGCTGAAAACTCTCTGTTTCTTTTTTTTTTTTGAAACAAACCTACTGTTGGATTGATTACATTTTCAAGTTTAAAAGGTTGTTTTGCTGGTGATACTGAAAATTGCTCGGTTTGGTTGAGTATATTCTAAAAACTGTTGGCCTCAAATTCTTTTGGATTCGTTCTCTTTAATTCTGGGGCTGTTGGTTGAGGTCCATATTGTTTGAAACTGGTTGTTTTCCGGGTTTTTCTGGAGATTCCTGCTGTTGCTGTTGCCTTACTGCCTTCCTGCTACTACTGATTCTTTCTCTTTCTCATACTTTCAATTTCCCGGGTACACATCTTTTGAGCTTGATCATACTTGTACCAGAAATGAATTGGAAATGAATTGGAAGACCACTTTGAATCTTTTGTTTGAAGTCGTTACATAAATGATTTTGTTTAACTATTTATTAAGGACTGTTAGCTAAAATAGATATCGTACAGCTATTCATTAGAAGATTGAAGATGCATTAGTGTTGTATGTTTACTTAGCTCTTACTTTCATTATATACGAATTGAAACAAAACTTGTTAGGTTTGTATTTGTAAACTTGGATTATTTTGGACTATTGATAAAAAATAGATATCAGTTTTCATTTCTACTTAATTAGTTTTCTATATTTTTAGTATACGTTTGGATTTGTGTAAGTAAAACTAGCCAATTCGGATTGAGATTCCCTTTGATAGTTTACACAGGTAATTTGTTAAAGTCAAGTAGTTTAAGCATGTTCAAGATGTTGGGTCGGTTAAAAGTTAGCTATTAACATAAGACGTTTGGAATCATTTTTTTGGATTTTTCTTTACTTTGATTTTTTCTTTTGAGATCTATTTATAATTAAGCAAGCAAGACAAGTTAGCCAATGCTTTTAGATAACAATGTTAGTCGTCTTTAATCATATAATTTCGATTGCATCAATTAACGTCAGATTGAGGATAGCGAAATCCAAAGTAGGCAACCTCACGTCTAAATAATTAACCAAGGCGAATTATTTCTATTTCGTATATTTTGGCCGATTTTCCATTAGTTCACATCTTTTCATTCAATCTCCGGCCATAAGTCAAAAGCTAGAAAATAACACATCATTGGGTACGATTCTTTAATTGGAAATAATTTTAAGAGGTACACTTTTAAATAAATTGATTTTTTTTGGGTTTAGTTTTACGATGGCTTTAAATCGACATGGTTTCAAATAAAGTAATCCGGATACTTTTTTATTATTATTTACCTATCCGTTAAAATCTGAGTCTATATTGTAATTAGTCTTTCTTTTGGTATGGTTTCAAATTAATAGAGCGGTCTAAGGTTTTTTTTAGAGCATATAATTTAAAAGCATGTATAAAATCAGGAATTTTTTAGCCATTTATAATAATTGAAGCGACCGTGCTAGAACCACGGGATCCGGGGGTGCCTAACACCTTCCCTCGGGTCAACAGAATTCCTTATTTAGAATTTTTGGTTCGCAGACTTCATTTGGAAAGTCGTAAATTTCCTCGATCCGGGATTTAAATAAATCGGTGACTTGGGACACCATAATTTATTCCAAGTGTCGACTCTGAAATAAATAGAATAATCTCGTTTCGAATATTGTCACTTAAATTGGAAAAACTCCCTTGCGCTTCTACCCCCGGGTAGCGGGCGCGCCAAAAGGAGGTGTGACAACCAAGAAACAGAATTCAGCAGCATTATCTACTGCTGAGGCTGAGTATGTAGTTGTTGCTTCTTGTTGTGCTCAACTACTATGGATCAAGCAACAATTAGTAGACTTTGGTATAGAAGTAGGATGCATACCAATATTCTGTGACAACACTAGTGCTATAAGCATGACAAAGAACCCGGTTCATCACAAAAGGACTAAACACATAGATGTCACATATCATTTCTTGAGAGACTATTATGAGAAAGGACTAATTTCCATATAATTTTGTGCAACTAATAAGAAAATAGATGACATATTCACCAAGGCTTTAAGTAGAGAAATTTTGAAAGGAATAGGCTGGAGTTAGGGATGATTAAGATCACCTAAAAGGACCAGTTCAGAAAGCACAAGAAAAATATATATATGAAAAAACAATATAAAAAAAATATTTTATTATTTGTTAGGAGTTCTTAATCTGTGTGAATATTAGACTAATTTCTACTAAATCTCATACTATAAATAGTATACTCTCGTGACATGTGTTTATGAAATTCATTAAACTCTTACAAAATTTCTATTTTGTCATATGAGGCATAGTCAAGAGAAATGTCACTTGAAGAACCTGGTTCATCAAAGTATGCTCATGAAAAGTCCAGGTATGTTTCTATTCTTTGTACTATTAGAAAATTTTAATTATCAATTATGAGCAAGAATCCTAGATATACCAAAAGTCCAAAATACTATCCATTGAGCTCATTGAACCAATTTCATTGAAACTAGAAGTCTAAACATAACGACAACCTTACTTAAATCCTAGCAAATATATTTAATATCTAAGGAAACCGTAACTCTAATTTGATTAGACTTCTAAGTGACTACTGAAAAGTCTGCAAAATCTGAGCAATTATTACCTTCTTTAAAACCCCCAAAACACTCCTCAATTATCAATTCTTGAAAAAATACTCTCTCTCTCTCTCTCTCTCTCTCTCTCTCTCTCTCTCTCTCTCTCTCTCTCTCTCTCTCATGTCTGTAACGCTCCATAACTGCTACACCACGAAAAAGTCACTTAGGGTTTCAGAATTCTCCCACAATGACAAATCCAAAAGATAACCCAGCCACTCTACCACCCGTTTCACCCAATACCTCATCTTCCACACCATCTATTGAAAATCCTAAACCTAGATTCCATCGCCAGAAAATGCTGGCAAGAAAAACTGTAGCAACCAGTTCGTTGAGGAAAACCCTGAATGAAAAACTTTAATCAAGTTAAAAGAAAGCAAGCCATGTAACTAAGTCCAACTCGAGCTCAGAATCTGATGATTCCATCTACACAAGTGAAAGTGATGAACCAGGGTCTTCTGAAAAAACCAAAACTCAGGAAACTCAAAGGGAAGTTGATACGTGTTATATCTTTTCAGATGTGGTTCAGAGAGAGGAAAATAAATTTGTTATGATAGGGGCTGCTAGAGATATCGGTGGGAGTGAGTCTAAAAAATTGAAAAAGAAAAGGAAGAATGAGATCTTAGCCATTTGTGGGAATGAGGGAGAAGGAGTATCCAAGTTAGGGGAAGTGGATCGAGGGGGCAGCTGAGGGGTTAATAAATCTGAGCAAAGTGCAAGATGAAACTGGTTCATCTGATGAAGAAAGCCTGGCTGACTTACTGAAGAAAGTGGGGGCAAGTTATGACCCGAAGAAACGCAAAACCTTATCACAAAAAACCCTTGCTGCAACAAATAAAAGCAAGAAATCACCAACCAAGTCTATTGCCAGGATTAGAGCTACAAGAAGTAGAGTTAGAGAGAGTGAAGAAGAATTAAAAGGGGCTTAGGATGAAAGCAAGAAAAAGAAGAAAGAAAAAGGGAAAGAAAATATTGGTCAAAGTTCAGAGACTTTTGTTGAGGAAGAAGAACAAGAGATGGGACAGGTCCATCTAGATGATAGTCCCACTGTGGAAATTCCAGTAGCAAAGTCCAAGGGAACCACGACTTTTGTCAAAAAGTCTACCAAATCAGTACCTGCTGAATCTACTCTTTCCAAAAGAACAAGGTCAGCTAGAAAAGGAAAGCGAGTCAAAACAACTGAAGAAGATGATGAGTGGAGAAGTGAGGAAGAAGGAGAAGAATCTGAAAAAGAACTGGGCAGACATGCCATGTTTGGCAAAAGAAAATTTTTGAAGGGAAGATTGCTCAGGGACATGGAGGAGCCAGGGATGATAAAGCTTATGTCTGCTAGCTTAAGGCTTGAAGAACATGGTTCTTCAGATGGATAGAAAGCTCGCTAGGATTAAACTTGTTGAGTTCGTAGCCAATGGAACAGTGAAAAATGGGATAGTGACTAGCAAGGTGAAGGGTGTCAAGGTGAGGTTTAGTGCAGTGAAGCTGGGCAAGATCTTAGGCATCCCTAGTGAGGGATATGATGACTATACAAAGAAGAGGTGGCCTTGCCTAAATGGATTGCCTACTGATCTACAGATTTCTAGAATTTTTTGTGACACCACATCAGAGGAAAAGGTGTCTGAGGCCAGGGCTGTTCAGAAAAGTGAAATGAGTCCAGATCACAAAGTGTTCTTTGAATTTGTCAACAAATGTCTCCTACCCAGACAGGAAAGCAGACATACAGGAAATTATATGGATTTGGTGCTTATGCAATGTCTGAATGATGGAAAGCAAATCAAATAGCCTGCCTTCATTGTGAAGCTGCTTGAGAGGGTGCTCAATGGATCAAAAGCTTATGCCATTACCTATGGATTTATCTTGACAACTGTGCTTGAAAGATTAAATGTTCCCCTGAAAAAGTTGAAAATGACATCGAGCAAAGAGCATTTTGGCAGCAAGACACTTTAATCTTGGATTATCTGCTCAGCACAGCTCCAGTTGAACCTGGTTCATCAACAAAAACTCCTGTGAATAGCAAGATCAAAGCCTTAGTTCAGGAGGTTGGAGCAAAGGATGCTGAAATAGCAAGGCATTAGGCAAGAGTGGCTGAATTAGAGGGAAAAATAAATTGGTTGAGAGCTGAACTTACAAAGGAGAAGGAGAAAAATGAAGGAATGCTCAAACAAATGTTGAATCTGCTACAAACCCAACCCTCTAGCTCTTCTAAGCCTTAGTTATTCTATCCTATGGTGCACCAGTCAAGACCCTTCAGTGACCCAGTTTGGGAGTTTTAGATGTTTCTTTCTTTGTTTTGTTCATGGTTGGATAATTCTATTTTTCTTTTTGTGGACTACATTGTAGAAACTACTTGCTAATTAATGAATGCAACTTATCTTGTTTTTGTTAAATCTGATATTTATAGTTATTTTCTAAGTTGAGTTAACTAAAGTATGTGTTCACTTGCAGTTGCCCCAGTGGCCATGAGTACTGATTAGATTATTGAGTTCGCCTTAATTATGCAACTTTTTGATGATGCCAAAATGGGAAAGATATTTGTGCTTAAAATATTTTTATCTGAACAAGTGATGTTTATGACCTAACTTAAATCTGGTTCTTTATAAAAGTTGAATTTTCTAAAAATTCAAAGTGTTGATATTTCAGCTAAGGTTCACAGTTTCTGTGATCACTAAAAGCACAGAGTTCGTCATCATCAAAAAGGGGGAATTTGTTGGCCAAGTTCTGTTAAAGTTTTAACGATTGACAAATGAACATCAGGAGAAGGACCTGGTCCATCATGAGAAACACAGTTAGTCATAACCACCGCATATGGAAGGCACGTGAGGAAGATATATACTAAGGCGTATGCAACAAATATCTTCTGAACATGATCGAAAAGTTTGCATTTAGTTCTAAGGGGGCAGTCTTCTTAAGATAAGAGAACACAATCCTAAGCTAGGATAAGGATGAGAGTTTGTAGTAGTTAAGGATTGAAATCGACAAAGGATAAGCGCCAGAGTCTTGATCAAACTCTAACTGCTAATCTATTAAATAACTAAGTTGTTCTCTTTTACAGGAAATGCACATAAGCAGAAGTAAAGCATATTTGAGAGCAAAAAGAATCAAGTCTGTTTTGCAAGCAATATATGCGAGGTACAAGTGTGCACATCTAAAGCTACATGAACTAAGATAGAAGAACGAGTTTCATCACTATGTTTATTCAAAGTTTAGTTCAATTGTAGTAAGTTTTCATATTGTACCTTTCAGCTTTTATAGAAGCAATTGTATTAGGTGCATTGAGTATTCAAGTTAGAGTTAACTTGAAAGTGTCGCAACAGTTGAGGTTGTGTGCCACACTGGGATTAGAGTTAATCCTTAGGTTTACAAAGATTCTTTGTAAATACGGTTTTTGGCTCAGTGATATTAATGGAGTTTGGGAAAATCCTACTGAGTAGTAGGTCGTAGTTTTTTTCATATTTTGAGCCAGGTGTTTTCCACGTAAAAGTATTTGTGTACTTTACTTTCAGCATTTATTATTCCGCAAACTGTTATAGTTAGAACACTTAGAAGAACCAGGTTCTTCTAACATGAAAATTAGGTACCACACAAATCACCCCTTCTCCCCCCCCCCCCCCCCCGTGTGGTATTGACGTTTAGAACATCACATTCTGATAGTACTTTTAATCCCAGGATAATTTATCCCAGGTTTGGTAACCAAACAAGGTAAAAGGTGGTATTAAATTTTATCCAAGCATTATTTTTACTTGCCCCTCATACCAAAGGGTAAATTTTACCCCACGTGTCCAACAGGTACACAACACTATCATAAATACTTGAGCATTTCATATAGTTCAAGAACCTTCATCGACGTTGTTTTCCTACTGGAAGGTCGAGAGCTAACTATCGATACTTTGGACTATCTGATCCCATCAACATCATTGGGTAAGTTAAAGCTTGTTGATGGCTCTAGTACTCCCATTGTTGTTAGTGGTATTGTTCTCTTTTAGGCCTTTCAACCAATCGATACGACCTCGGAGATCCGCTTTTGCTAAAACTCGAGCATTTTCTTGAAAACTCGCTTCAGATATGAAACTTTGAGTATTGAGAAATGCTCTTGTTATTCCCAATAAGACGACTCGGTAACAGATTGCTTCTTCCAAAGTGCGCCCCATTTGTTCTGCTCGTAACAATCTAATAAGTTCTTCGGGTGAAAAAATATTAAACACTCCATCTTCTGAAACCAACATTTTTTATATTATTTGACGTATTTAGACCTTTTCTTTGGATTTATTAGTTTCTGACTCAGTTGGACGTATAGATAGAACAAATGCTAAGGAGTGGATGGCAACCCCAATTTAATTGTATTGTCCACCTTGAATAGAAAACCAACTAACAAATGGATCCCCTCCCCACATGTACTCAACTTAATTCTAAGGCCAACTCTTATCAATTTCTATCAAAAGTTTGTCGCATTGATGAGCCATCAACATCCATCCACTCCAACAAGTTGAGATCATTATGGCATTTTGACCCAACTTTCGAGATTCATTTCTGATTATTTAGTTGAAACCCCAGTTGGATTTTCGAAATCAAGAGTATATATTTTTAGGGAAATTTTCATATTAAAACTACTGGGCTATCTCCTTTTCAACTTTATAGCCCATATTTCAATTTATAATTGAGTAGCCCAAAAATTAGAGGCACATATCCGAAAAAGGGGGCGTTATTTCCATTTTTTTGGGAGTAAGAAGTAGAATTTTCTGCATTTTCTCTAATTATTTCTAATCATCTTCCCCAAATACTTCAAAAACAAGATCTTGCGATCAATGCAGCTACAAAACCCCTAGAATTTCTTCTTTATCTCGAATTAACAGCAAATCAAACACAAAAAGTAAAAAAAAAAATTGCAAATCAGCGCAATTTTCATTTTTGCTGCAGTTTTGATTTCAATTTTTTGTTTGATGGAGATTTTTCCAGTTTACGTTTTTCATAGTGGAGAATAGGAAGAAAATAAGTTTATCAATTTCGTCAGCAATTGTGTAATAATCGAGTTGACATTCAACTACAACAATTTAGTTGCAGCTATTTTGGAACAGATTAGGATCGATAGTGAGTTAAACACAATAGAGATTAACTTTCTCTCAAATATTGATTTTCCACTGATCCTGATTTACAACGATATAGGTGTTAAGGTGTATATCGAATTAAAGAAGAAAAACTTAAATTTCACTGAATATCCCTTGTTTGTGACAGTAAAAGATATCTACGAAAATCGTTTGGTTGCTACAAGTTCCAGTTGTTTGGTTGCTACAAGTTCAAATTCTAGAGATGTATCCACAATTGATAGCACTATGATTATTGATATCAGATTTGTTGAAAACACGAAACTTAGTGAAAACACGGGTATAATAGATGATATATTGAACGAATTTATTGAGGAAGATCAAGTTTATAAGGATAAAGAGACAGTTGTCGGTGCGAAGACGAATTGTCTGTACATGAGAGGTTCCAATTCAAGGTGAAGAGATCAAGCGCAACAAGATATATAAATAATTGTATATATATATATATATATATATATATATATATATATATATATATATATATATATATATATATATATATATATATATGTATAAAGTAGTATATATTTGTATATATTTGTATATATGTATTAAAATTAGTATATGTGTAGTTATGTTTTTATTTACAAGTGTATTTAGAAGTTGAATGATCTTAATCCTAGGTATCACCTTATGTGTATGGATGACAATTGTGCTTGGAGTTTCAAATCTTCTATCGTTTTCAAGGCAAACATATTCAATGTGAGAAGTTACAATAATAATCACACATGCGGCTATGGTGAAAGATACTTAACACAACGTCAAGCTATTTCAGGTGTAATTGCTAGTATAGTCAAGGACAAGTATGTTAATCCAAAAAAATGTTTATACCGCAAATGATATAATAGAGGACACACAAAAGCAACACGGGATTGAAGTGAGCTACATGAAAGCATGGAGAGCTAAAGAGATAGCTAGTGGAAATGATAAGAAGGATCTTGAGTGATTCATATAAGGAGTTGCCAAAGTATTTTTATATGTTTGAGCAAACAAATCCATGAACGGTTATAAAGTTCATAAATCAGAAGATGGATGTTTTCTTTATGCATATGTTTCGCTATATGCATCTATCAAGAGCTGGGAGCATTGCAGACTGATAATGGTTGTTGATGGAAGTTTCCGTAAAGCAGCATATAAGGGTACCATATTGATTGCTTGCACACATGATGGAGCTGGTGAGTTGACTGCATATACCTTGTTTATGCATTTTGAATAATATTGTAGTTTAATGTATAAAAGTGTATAGGATTTCACAGCTATTGTTTTTATAAAATTTGTAGTTGGTATAAAATTATATAATTGTGTATAACTGTGTATAAGATTTGTATAATTGTCTGAATCCTAATATCTATTTTGTATAAACAGGAAAAATCCTTTCACTTGCATATGAAATTGTAGATTCAGAGAATAACAAATCTTGGGAGTGGTTCTTTGTCCATATAAATGGTAGTTTTAGAGTTAGGAAAGGGATGTGTATATTTTCAGATAGAAATGAAAGCATCTCCAGTGCCACAAAAGCTATGTACCCAGAAGTACCACATTGTATTTGCATGTTTCACTTGTGGAATAATGTAAAGCGCACATTCAAGAAACATCACAAACAATTGAAGGATATCTTCTTTGCTTTGGCTAGAGCTTACACGATAGAGAAGTTTGAGTACCATATGACATAGATATGCAAAATTGATCCGAGAGTGCAGCCTTACTTGTTCAAAATTGACTATGAAAAGTGGTCTAGGGCATATTCCAAAGTGAAAAGGTCGATGGTAATGACTTCCAATATTGTAGACTCAATTAATGCAGCAAACAAAGATGCTAGAGAGTCAGTAATGCGATTGCTGGAGTACATGACAAATTTGCTACAACACTGGAACAACAAAAATAGAAAAATTGTAATGGAGACAGACAGACTCCTTTGTGAAATTCTAATTGCATCGGAGAAAATGACGGTAAAATGAATCAAATATAATGATGTTTGGCACTGCTGACTTGCATTTTAATGCTTGTATACGGATGTATAACTCTGTATCATAATGTATAATGTTCTTTAACTTTTTTTAAAAAATAACTTTTGCATGTGAGGCGTGCCACGGAGTAGTTATATACTGTGTTTGAAGGGGTAAGGCAAAATATAGTGTGCCTTGAAGAGGAAACATGCAGTTGCAGAAAATTTCAAATGGATGAACTTCCATGTCTGCATGCTTGGGCGGTTTTGAAGAAACAGCAGTTGAAACCTCCTGTATTGCTCTTTTTACCACAAGAAGGATAAACTCCTTAGAACTTATGAATTTACAGTGAATCCAATGCCAGATGAGAGTTTATGGGTAATCCCAACAGAGGTGATGGAAGATGTGGTCCTACCACCTAAAGGGAGAAGGAATGCAAGAGCCAAGAAAGGAAAGACTCAAACCTGCTTCAGAAAAAGAATCTAAGAGGGCGTTATCATGTTCTGTGTGTGGACAAGGTGGTCACAATAGAAAAACATGTAGGAATCGACCAAAATAAATAGTTGGAAACATAACACTTCCTATTTCATTTGTTGTCATGTTGAGTAGTTAAGTTTCACAAACAATAGAGTTACAAATGTTGAGTAGTCAAGTTTCACAAGCAATTGATATGTTTCATTATACATATTTTAATTATCCAATAATAGTTTCTTGTTATTTTTAATGGTACTAAATATATTGATAGATTGTAGAAATACCAAACAGAACTGCTAACAATCAATGGTATTATATGTATACGATGTATAAATGAGAGTATAAGTTTGTATAAATTTGTATAACTATGTATATTATTGTATAAATATGTATAAACCCTACTAAATTATCAAAACTTCAACCAAAATGAAAACACATACTTTGTTAAAGGACAAAAGCAACTGAAATATTCATTAAAATGTAATTCATTACAGCCACAATGTGTTATGACTACCGCAAATTACACAAAAATAAAAACATCTATAATATCCTTTAAGATTATCTCACAAGTAGCAGAATAGTACATAGACAAAACTAGGCAACAACTCATGATACATAGAAAAACTACAGTAAAATGGAAAAAATAGAACTACTTTCTTAGTCGCCCCTTCTTCCTCTTCTTGAAAAGTCTCCCTGTGATTTCATCACCACTCATTGCACCGGACTGTTATTTTTTCCTTCCATAATCCCACAACAGAGATCCCCACCTGGTGCGAAGTGTCTCAATGTCAAAATTATCTTTTCGAATTTCCTTACCAATGATGAAATACTCAGCAAAGCCAGCAACAAAAGTACCACAATCATTGTAATTAAAAAGAAACAAATCAGATTCAAATAGGCACACTAATAGTAAAATAGTAAAATAATTGAGATTAACCTACAATTTGATATGTTGTGGAACATTATTAACCAAATTAATCTGCAAAGCATCAGAATGGGATTTATTGGTATATGCACTATTGTTCCAATCAATGTCTTTCTTCTCGACATAAAAATAAGAACTCTTCAAGAAGTAAGGTATCAAAGTTGCATCAGGTAATGCAACATCCAAAACAAGTATCAATAATATCTCCACGGTTAGAGTCATATATGTGGATGCACCTATCTATGAACGTAAACACCCCCAAACACAATGGCCCAATTTTGCTCTTTCGCGTTTCACATAAATAGGGAATAAGACGTGGTCAACAGTGTGCCACGGGTCATTTGTATCACAATAATATCCTCTAATGTACTCTTCTATCTCATGCCCTTCAAGAATCACCGAAGGATCTTGATTCACTTGAAAACTTTAAGGAGTTGATTTTGTTACCAAAGGCAAAGTCAATTGTAGTAAACCGCATGGCAACACTCGGCCCATATTTTTTCATCTTCCTCAAATAATAAAAGAGGACATCCAAGTGCTGAGACAAAAAATAAAACAGAACAACCATCATTACCAAATTTTAATGTATACACTATTATACAGAGGTATACATATTTATACAAGGTTATACAATCTTATATTGTGATTATACAAAGCTATGCATACATTATGGAGGTCTCAAATAATAAAGATATGCAACAAATAAAAAAGGCATTAGAATAGAAATTTATTAAATATCGTGTCAATGAAAGATCGACTACAATATGCAAGTGAGTGGAACCAATCCTTCGTGGTCACGTTACACGAGCCAAAAGTAAAAGCTTCCGCAAGCTTATTTACTTCATCGGGATATATATTTTTCGCACTTCAAAACACAAAAAAAAAAGTAATCAAAACTACATTCATTGACAAGTATAAAATCAGAACATGAAATATTAAAGAAAGTGAAGATACCTTCACCTCGTATCCATCCCATTATCAACAAATGCGCAAAACTCTTTGGCTAATGGCAACAATGGATCAAAATCATCAATTTCAATCGTGAAAAGATGCTTGATATAAAAAAATGAGCTTTGTCGCCGATCTTGATGCCCCCGAATAAAAAACTGGCAAATATAGAGATTTGGCATATTTTTCTGGTATTTTCTATCGAACTGACTGTTCAGGAGAAATGTAATCATCTTCTCGTCTATGATGGATTGGTTGTGAAGTACAATTTGGGACATCTGTAGCGCAGCTAAATCTTCATCGCCAATGTCATCCCAAAATGTGTCACCCTTGACATCACTTGCTGCCTCATAGACAAAGAAAACAAATAACACAAATTTTAAAATGAAGAAAATAAAAATCAGACCAAAAAAGATAAAACGCATAACAAATACCATGATCAACACCATCAGTAACTCCCTCGTCAACTAGCACGTTATCTTGATTCACTTGATTGACAGAGTCAAGAACAACATCATATTGATAGCCATCAAATTCGCCAAGACCAGATGTATTGTCATCAAACACGCGCTGATGAACCTAATAAAAGGCATGTTGAGTGATGATTCAGAGAAGGCATAACTGTTGAGTGATATAATTTTATCAGTAAACAATTACCTTAGAATTAGTAACATCCTCTGTTGTTTGCTTGGTTTCCTTCATAGCTTGCGGAAGCTTTTACTTTTGGCTCGTGTAATGTGACCACGAAGGATTGGTTTCACTCACTTGCATATTGTAGTCGATCTTTCATTGACACGGTATTTAATAAATTTTTGTTCTAATGCCTTTTTTTATTTGTTGCATATCTTTATTATTTGAGACCTCCATAGTGTATGCATAGCTTTGTATAATCACAGTATAAGATTGTATAACCTTGTATAAATATGTATAGCTTTGTATAATAGTGTATACATTTTTATATTTAAAAATATGTTATGACGGTTGTTCTGTTTTATTTTTTGTCTCAGCACTTGGATGTCCTCTTTTATTATTTGAAAACTGAATACTTTTTCAAAGAAAGAAAGTACATAATTGTTGAGTGTCGTCACTGTATCAGTCAACTACAACAACAACAACAACAACAACAAGAAAAGCAAATCAACAACCATGTTTATAACCAAAAAAAACCATGTATATACAAAAAGTACTGATAAACTACAAAAAAGCTAAAGGTCCAGTACCTTTCCAATAGCAATCATCAACTTCTCAACTTCAGCATTCAACAAATCAATGCGCACCAAAGGAACATAACTCGGGTTAGGCTGTCGATCCATATTCTGAGGAAAATGTCGTTTAGACTGTTGCTCCGTATTCTGAGGATAATGTCGTTTAGGGTGTTGCTCCATATTCTGGGACAATGTGAAGATGCAATGACAGAATCATCAGTGTGAAAGACAGGCACCTCCCCTGATGCAACATCATTGGCATTAACTTCAAAAAGCATGTCAATGTTTAGAGTTGACATCTCTTCACGAGTAGGGGAAATGTTCCTATAGTTCAACTACAAGAGGAAAAACTGGATTACAATAGTAGAGGAAGGAAATTGTGACATATTCATAAACATACATATAGAAAAACTGAAATCATACATGAATAAGTATTATGGTACAAAATATTTACCTTGTATATACTACACATGATCACCTCGCCAGTCAAATCCGCATATGTTGGAGTTTCAATCACTTTCCAATTAAGAATGCGTGGCATATTTGTGCCAACACGAACAGCTAGATACTTGTCAACCATAGAGCAACACTCAAAAAATAATATCTGTAATGCAAGTGGCAAACCTCTAAGCCCATACATTGTCAAATAGTCACACTATCTGTCCCTCATTATCCTTAAAATATCTTCAAATAACTTTTTTTCCCAAGCATACGTCGGATATTGACCAATTTCAATGATATCAAAATCATCTTTGTTGATACCGTGATTATTGGCATTTGAGAATATGAAATGATGGAGAAAAACTATCAAGGCCATCTTAAACGCATCTTCGTACGAATTCCAGTCCTTTTTCTTGAAGCGATCAAGAAGTTGCCCATTGTTATAGCCTTTTTTCCATCTCCTGGAAAATACTCTTTTAGCAACTTATTAACATCTGGTTTTTCATAGAAAGTGGTGTCGTCTTCTACGCCCTTTAAACCAGTAATAACAACAAACTCTCTAATACCAAAACGCAGCAAACAACCATTAATTTTCACACACAAGTCCCTTTCACGTCCTAGGATGACTTCCCTAAATAATATACAATGAATAAGTTGATTTTGAATTTTAAATTGAGAGAGGTCCAAAAAGTACCCAATACAACTAGCACGGAACATTTGAAACTGCGTGTCAGTCAAACATTGCTTCAAAATGCTCACAATCTCAGTCTCGGTATAGGAACTAATCCTGTTGTGAAAATAATCAACGGGTTGTATATAGAAGTCCCCAACCTTGCATATTGAAAAATAACAAGAAATAGATCAAGAACAAAAATTATACAAAAATATTTTATAAAAATGTATAAATAAGTATAGCAGTACTTGTATAAAGATGTATAAACAGTTGTATAACTTTGTATAAAATTGTATAAGCATGTATAAATTAATAGCAACACAGGGAATACCTTCAACTTAGTTTTTCTCTCATTCAATTGAATTTAATTAAAGGGTCCTACTCGAGTGCAGTCATTCATAGGTGCAAGGTACTTTACTTACTATTATAAGTGGATGACTACAGTAGATAGATCTGGCTTCTTTCCCCTGCCTCCGGACACCTTAGAATAGATTTGATTCAGCGAATAGCAAACGATATGGAATCAAGGCCACTCTCACCATCGTCCTTGATCTTTCTCCTTTTCGATTTAACATTGCGGCATACATCATCTTTCATTAACCAAATCAACTTTCAGCTTATCTTTTAATTTTTCAGTTCTCCCACATTTCTTACTCCTTATTCTAACGATATTAACTGGAGTAGGAGTATTACTTGTTTGCAAATGAGTCATTGCTTGCAACTTTTTGGGAGGAGGAGGAGACTCAAAATCATCATCATCGGGAGCTTGGACATGCGTATTCGCTTGAAAAGAAGGTGGTGAGGGCAAGTCCCTCGATGACTTAACTGGAGTGAGAGTATTTCTCGTTTGTGAACGAGTCATCCGACTGCTCTCTTGTTGCAAGTTTTTAGGAGCAGGAGACTCAAAATCATACTGCTATGTGTTTTAAGATTTACCCGAACACGAAACACGCCGCGAACAGCTCGCCGGAATTTAGATCCTCGAGTCAGATCTCGCATCGTTCCTTGCACGATACGACCCGGAGCCGACCCGTCCAGATCTTGTCGGATTGTAGCCATTCGCCGCACTTGTAACCACCACTCGTCGCACGTGGTGGGATTTTGTAAACGGACACCTCACGTACCACCAAGAGCGTGTGCTCAAACGACTCTTCGTCCTCTTCAAACGACATTGCTCTGTAGATCAAAGAGCTTCAGTTTTTCTCATCTAAGCTGCTGATTTTCGTTGAAGTTGGGCTCCAATTCGTAGCATCTCCTATTTATTTGGCTTTCGGTCCAGTTTGCTTTTTGTTTTTCCTTCAAACAGGTACTAGAGGCGGCGGACGAGGCGAGCTTTGGCATTTGGAAGCGAGGAGCAAAGCTACATCGGCCAAAATGAGTAGGTTTGGCGGCAGTTGACCCGGGCGCATCAAAGCTTACTTTCAGGTTTTTCCACCGGAAGTTGGTACCTCCCGATCTCTTGTTTATTCTGTACGTCCTTTTACGTATTTTAACTAGCATCTTGTGTGTGGTATACTCTATCGTTATCTAGCAAGCATCTTTTTGCGTAATTCTATTAAAGTTCGTCTCTTTTACCGTAGTCTATTGGAGGGATAGTGGCCGCGGCGGAGGATGGTATTGTAAGGTCATGTCCTCGGGGGTGGGGGTGGAGGTGAGCAGGGGGGCAGGGAGCGGTCCTGTGGGTAGGGCGGGAGGTTTTGGGCCCAAAACTAGCCCATGTCGAACAAACTGATCAGGCTACGTTGGAATTTACTAAACTAAAGCGATTCAAATTAAGTTGGCAAAGATTCTCCGGAAGAGGAGGGTCAACATAGCATGTGTGCAGGAAACTAGGTGGAAAGGGACGAAGGCGAGGGATGCAGATGAGTTTAAGTTGTGGTACTCTGGGGTCGAGAGGGGTAAGAATGGAGTAGGTATCTTGCTAGATAGGAATCTTAGGGAGTCCGTGGTTGAGGTTAGGCGAGTGGATGATAGGTTAATGTCTATTAAACCGGTTATTGGCGGTAGTGTTCTCAATGTCATTAGCGCTTACGCGCCGCATGCAGGCCTAGCTGAGGAGGTTAAAAGGCGTTTTTGGGAGGGCTTGGATGAGTTGGTGAGTAGTATTCCCCAATCCGAGAAGTTAGTTATTGGAGGGGACTTTAATGGTCATATTGGGGCGGAGGCTGGTGGTTACGGTGAGGTGCATGGCGGCTTTGGCTTTGGGGTTAGGAACGGAGGGGCACTTCGCTGCTTGATTTCGCTAGGGCTTCGGAGCTTTTGATCGCGAACTCGTCATTTCAGAAGAGGGAGGAGCATTTGGTTACTTTCAAAAGTTCCACGGCGAGGACTCGGATTGATTACCTCCTCCTCAGAAGGAGCGATAGAGGGTTGTGCAAGGATTGCAAGGTTATTCCGGGAGAGTCCCTTTCAACTCTTCATAGACTCCTAGTGATGGATGTAGGTCTCCGGGTGAAGAGGAAGAGGAGGGGTTCTCGGGGCCGACCGCGGATTAGATGGGGAACTTTGACTAAGGAGAAAGCCCAGGAGCTGGAGAGGAAGCTAGTTGATGGGGGAGCTTGGAGTAGCTCTGGGGAAGCGGACGCAATGTGGTCAGTGACGGCGAACTTGGTTAGGGAGGCTGCGCGAGATGTGCTTGGGGTAGCCAAGGGCTATTCAGGCAGGCACCAAGGTGACTGGTGGTGGAATGAAGTAGTCCAAGGAAAAGTGGAGGCGAAGAAGGCGGCGTTTGCTAAGTTGTCAGGGAGCTCAAGCGAAGAAGAAAGGAGAGCGAACAAGGAGAACTACAAGGTGGCGAGGAAGGAAGCGAAACCGGCGGTCACGGAAGCTAAAAATGCAGCGTTTGGGCGCATGTACGAGGAATTGGGGGAGAAAGGCGGGGACAGAAAGTTATTCCGATTGGCTAAGGTGAGGGAGAGGAAGGCGCGGGATCTAGACCAAGTTAGGTGCATCAAGGACGAGGATGGTAGGGTTCTGACGGGGGAGTCGCAAGTCAAGCGGAGATGGCAGGAATACTTTCGAGACCTGCTTAACGAAGAGGGGGATCGAGTCTTAGAGCTAGGGGAGCCGGGGCATTCAGAGTGTCCTAGAGACCTCGGGCACTGCAGGCGCATTAAGGAGGAGGAGGTCTTGGAGGGCGTTGCGTAGGATGAGTAGGGGTCGAGCGACTGGGCCAGACGAAATTCCGGTGGAGTTTTGGAAATGCATGGGTAGGTCGGGAGTGGAGTGGTTGTCCAGGTTGTTCAACGTGATCTTTAGGACCAAGAGGATGCCGGAGGAGTGGAGATGGAGTACAGTGGTTCCCTTGTACAAAAACAAAGGGGATATCCAGTGTTGCAACAACTATAGGGGTATCAAATTAATAAGTCACACCATGAAGGTCTGGGAGAGGGTGATCGAGGCGAGGGTGAGGGAGATGTCATCTATATCTGTGAACCAGTTTGGTTTCATGCCGGGTCGCTCTACTACAGAAGCTATCCACCTTGTGAGGAGGGTGGTGGAACTGTTCAGGGATAAGAGGAAGGACCTGCATATGGTGTTTATCGACTTGGAGAAAGCGTACGATAAGGTCCCTAGAGAGGTTCTGTGGAGATGCTTGGAGGCGAAGAGCGTGCCAGAAGCCTACATCAGAGTGATCAAAGACATGTATGATGGAGCCAAGACTAGGGTTAGGACGGTGGGTGGCGACTCGGACCATTTTCCGGTGGTTATGGGGCTACATCAAGGATCTGCGCTAAGCCCTCTCTTATTTGCCTTGGTAATGGATGCTCTAACTCGCCATATTCAAGGGGATGTGCCACGGTGTATGCTCTTTGCTGACGACATAGTCTTGATAGACGAGACGAGGGCTGGTGTTAATGCGAGGTTGGAGGTCTGGAGACAGACCCTCGAGTCTAAGGGTTTTAAACTAAGCAGGTCTAAGACAGAATATCTAGAGTGCAAGTTTAGCGCCGAGTCGAGCGAAGTAGGCTGGGACGTGAAGCTGGGATCTCAGGTCATAGCCAAGAGGGACGGTTTCAGATATCTTGGATCAGTGATTCAAGGGGACGGAGAGATTGACGGGGATGTCACTCACCGTATAGGAGCGGGGTGGTTGAAGTGGAGGCTCGCATCGGGAGTCTTGTGTGACAAGAAAGTTCCACAGAAACTCAAGGGGAAGTTTTATAGAGCGGTGGTTAGACCAGCCATGCTGTATGGGGCGGAGTGCTGGCCGGTGAAGAACTCTCATGTTCAGAGAATGAAGGTCGCGGAGATGAGGATGCTCGGGTGGATGTGCGGGCTTACCCGATTAGATAGAGTTAGGAATGAAGTTATTCGGGAGAAGGTGGGGGTGGCCCCAGTGGATGAGGCTGCGAGAAGCGAGACTCAGGTGGTTCGGGCATGTGCGGAGGAGAAGCCCCGATGCCCCGGTGAGGAGTTGCGAGCGGCTGTCGGTGGTTGGCGCGAGGCGTGGCAGAGGGAGGCCTAAGAGGTATTGGGGTGAGGTGATTAGGCAGGATATGGCTAGAATGGGGATTTTCGAGGACATGACCCTTGATAGGAAAGTTTGGAGGTTTAGTATTAGGGTTGTAGGGTAGGGCCTTCTAGAATTCGTAGTACTTCTGTTAGGGGTTGATTGGGGTTTGGTAGCGATCTCTATAGTTAATTAATGTATTGTATTGTGCCTTCTTATGGTAGTAACCGATTGGTATTATTGTATGTCATTCTACTTTTGGTTTTATGTTTAGATAATTATTTATTTGATTTATCCCGGATTTACTAACATTGTTTTGTTTTGTTTTGTTTGTTGATTTTCTCTCTCTTTTTCTGAGCCGAGGGAAAGTCCCTCGATGACTTAACTGGAGTGAGAGTATTTCTCATTTGTGAACGAGTCATCCGACTACTCTCTTATTGCGAGTTTTTAGGAGCAGGAGACTCAAAATCATCGCAATCTGGCGCCTGGACATTTACATTAGATTCAGAATCAGAGCTTGAGGGAACTCCCTCAATCTTTTAGCATAATCTAACTTAACGCCTTTTTTAGCAATCTTCATTTTACTTTTATGAGCAAGTATTTTTGAACGTATTTTCTACAATAAACCAAACAAACAAAGCTTTAACAAAAGTGAAGACAACTGAAGGAAAACACTAAAATCAAATTGTAACAAAACTCAAAAGTTAACCAAAAATAAAAGCCCATGAACACACAGCAGAAGCCAATTTTCCCAAATTGTAACAAAACTCAAAAAATAAAAAATTCTACCCTAAAAGTCGAAATAACAGAGCATGCAAACTGAAACATCAAGTTTAAGCCTAGAACTAAGACAGAAGGAACACAAAATCAAACGAAAAACACAGCAATATTGTAAGAAAATAGGCATAATAAGAAAAAGCAAAAAAAGAATTAAAAATAAAATAAAATTCAAAACCAAAACTATGGTAAAAGCATAAAATGAAACGAAAATTACCTGAAAATAAGATTGAAAGCTCGAAAAAGTACTTAAACCCAATAATGGAGGTCGGTTATCTTTTGAGAAAAGAGTGAGGAAGAGAGAATCTGAGAAAAGCGCGAGGAAGAGAGAGAAAGAGAAACAGAGAAATTTAAATTTAAAATATTAAAACAGTTGTTTTAAATTGTGGGCTATCGGGTGAAAAGTAAATTTCATAACATATACAACATAGGCTAAGTCTGTAAAAGGCTTCAAATATGGACTATTTTCGAATGGGATGTGTGGCCCAAGTGATATATGGTGTAATTTTGTCATATTTTTATGCACAAAAAATAAATACATATTTTGGATCCTGCACTTTCAGCACAACGTCTAAACTCGAAATCTATCGTTGTCACTGAGCTCAATATATTCAAACCATATAAAGCTTTTTTGAATAAAGATAGGAATCTCCAGATCTCTACCAGCTCGCAGTTGGGCCAATAACGACTTCCAAAACTTTGCAGTTTGCATTTCATAGTCAATGTCAAATTCAAGGAAATTGGCAAACACTCAAACCTTGGCAGAGCCACTACATTATAATATCAAAGATGAGGACCAGACTGGTTTGCCGTTTTTTCCCGGTAGTCCTCTAATTGTACACTTTTGAATAGGCTAGGTGTATCTGATTTAGCCCACGAAAATATAATTCCTCCAACACATCTAACTTAACAAAGAGCTAATAACATATGTGAGAATAGAAAAAGGGGGAGCTAGTGTGGCAGGGAATAGGTTTGTCCATAGCAACTCAAAGATCTAGGTCACACCATCACATTCGAGGAAACAAGGCACCTACCAACAATAGAGTAGAGGAGATCAAAGAGCAAATCTTTTACGACAATAACCGCCCAGTAAAATCCTACATGCTACAACAATAACTACCCAGTAAAATTCTACTAGAGGGGTCTGGAAAGAGTAGATTGTACGCAAAACTTACACCCACCCAATAGAGCAAAGAAGCTATTTTTGATATACCCACGGCTCAAGAATATGAAAAAGACGAGAAGAAACAATATATTAGTACCTTTCCACAGAAACCATAGAAATAGTAACATCACACGAACTAAAAAATAGATGACATGCAATAACAATAGCCAATAAACCCTCGTTGCTATGAAAAACGGAAAGATAGTGGAAACACAACACTAACCACTAGCCGCCTAAGATCAACCCTAAACACTAGCATGCCTAAGATCAACCCTGAACACTAGCCTGCCTAAGATCAACCCTGAACACTAGCCTCACACTCGGTTCGAAGTTGAAGAATGTTCGACCACCTCCTAACATAGAACCCTAATGCTCGACCTCTGCACCTTCCTATCAAGGTCCATGTTCTCGAAATTATGCAACCATGTCATGTCTTGCCTGATCACTTTTTCCTAATTCTTAGGCCTAGATTCCAAGGCACAAGCAGATTTCTTTTCCAAGCACTTGATAGGCATTCGAATTCATACTACAAGCAGAACTAATCATCTAAGCAAACATTAAGAACGGGTATAACTAAATATTGTACATCGCCAATCAAGCCAACTAGAGCAAAATAAAAAGAGACTTGGGCAGCATCTTCAACAGCTTCACAGAAGGGCCAAGAGAAAAATTAAGCAACAGCAAGTGAATGTGATAAGGAAGAACGGAATCAGCAAAAGATTTACACACCCTCATTTCATTTCATTTCATACTGCAACGAATTTGGAATAAACAATTTGAACAACCTCAAGGTAACATAATAAGTGGACAGGCAGCTCAGACCCAACAAGTGATGGAAGTCCATAAAATGCTTCTTTATAAAAATGCCAAGTTGGAATACATACTTTGAAAACTTTAAGCGCATCAATCTTTTCAATGGGCATTTTAAACCCCAGATAGAAGGTTCCCAAAATTTAACTTGCTCTAACACTTGAACTATCAAAAAATCAGGCTACCAATAATAGCCTCTCAACTCTCAAGTGACTGTCTTAAAGGTTCCCAAAATTTAACTTGCTCTAACACTTGAACTATCAAAAAATCAGGCTACCAATAATAGCCTCTCAACTCTCAAGTGACTGTCTTAAAGGCCTCAAGCAGAAACTGCTGCCTTCTTCCTTGGAGCTGCTTCAGTACCTGGACGGAAAAGAGTTTAAAGTTTATTATTATTGCACAGAAGTTGAGACAAAGATACTCTTGATCATCAATTGGCAATGCATAGACCAACAACTTAGTCGAGCTAATAAAGGGAAGATCATTCTGAATTCTAGATACACATCTTTCAAGTTCAAGCAATACCTATTCAACCCAAAACCTTCTAGCATGTCGTGTAAAGAATGATTTTGAGAAATTTTTTACCTTGAAAATTAAGTTCTAAATCATCTTCCAGCATTCAATTGGACAGTAAAGCAAGTGACAGATGATACGCACTCATACCAGGTGGAACACAGTATTACTCCTATAATTTATTGAATTGGAAAAGTACAAAAGCTCTAGTAGATATATCTTTTTTATGACCTAGAAATCCATATGGAGCAACCCTTGGGGCCAAACGAAGTATTAAAATCTCAGGGATAATTGATTAAGGGTTGAACACAATATCCAAAATATTTAAGCATGATGCACATTTGCAACGTAAAAGAACTTTTGCTAAGTGAAGGTTCAATAATCTTTCCTCTTTTAATAGAGGAAAACATTCTTAAGAATACAAAGTAACTAATCACTGGAAAAATTTATATAAATGTTGTAAAAAGATTCCACGATACAAAAGACACGCTTAATTCTAAATATAAATGAAAATTAAACCAGTAAAATGCAGAAACAAAAGAACTTCCCAGCATAAAAGGGTGTACCTTCTCTAAAATTGGTCTTGAACCTGCGAGGGACGTTTCGAAGATACCTCATGCGGCCAGTTCCAGTTGTCTTTCTGCGAATTGCCTTCACACTCCAGTTGTCTGGAAATCCATTCACACAAAACAAGTTCGATTCACATCAGATGATTGATATGTTGATGATTAATACTCCATTGAAAAGCGAAAAATAAAAAGGGAAAAAGTAGTACATGTCCTTTTACGGGCAGCAGGGTAAGCACAAGCAGAGCAACGACTCTTCTGAAGATGAAAGCTGCGCCGCCCACACCTCACACATAGTGTGTGTGTCTTGTTCCTCCTCTTACCAAAACTCCCTGTTCCCTTCCCCTATAGTACAACAATCCACATTCACTTACACATCACCTTTTATAGACTTACAAAAACATATGCCTATTTATTACCATTTTCTGATTTGTTCATGTCATCGTTTCATTTTCTCGTATCGTTCCAATTATAAAAAATTCAACATATACGGTCATAGGAAAAAATATGAAAGAAACAATAGGATAGAGGTTAACAGAGTTCAGGAGTTTAGCTTTACTTACCATTGCACTGTAGTTGGAGAGACCCTAGCCACCACCTCCTCAGCTCTTTCGACTGAGACCTGCGGCGATCTAGGTAGTGCTTATGGAACTACCAAGGAAGAAACATTTTAGGGTTGTACGTGCAATGATGATGGGCTTGAATAAGGCTGAAAGTAATTGGGCCAAATTAGCATTTTGGTGGGCGAAGTGCACAGATAGCCACTTGAAGGACTGCCTATATAAGTAAAAATTGCACTAGACGTTATATTTCGTTGCCCCCACTTAACTTATACTTATTTTTTTTATAACTTTTAATTTATACTCACTTCTTAAATAACTTCAGCCAAATTTCTACTCCTTCGTGTTCTTCTTCTGAAATAAATAGCTGAAATATGCAAACAAGCAAATTGAAAGAAAGGAACTCCATCTCATCACAATTAGATGCCAACAAGGAGTTCTCTCTGATTAGATACCATATTACTCTATAAAACTTCAATAAAGTTATCTAAACGAAATCGAAGTACAGAATATTGTGGGATAATGATTGTGCTGGCTACCCAATCCTTTCCCACAATATTCTGTACTTCGATTTCGTTTAGATAACTTTATTGAAGTTTTATAGAGTAATATGGTATCTAATCAGAGAGAACTCCTTGTTGGCATCTAATTGTGATGAGATGGAGTTCCTTTCTTTCAATTTGCTTGTTTGCATATTTCAGCTATTTATTTCAGAAGAAGAACACGAAGGAGTAGAAATTTGGCTGAAGTTATTTAAGAAGTGAGTATAAATTAAAAGTTATAAAAAAAATAAGTATAAGTTAAGTGGGGGCAACGAAATATAACGTCTAGTGCAATTTTTACTTATATAGGCAGTCCTTCAAGTGGCTATCTGTGCACTTCGCCCACCAAAATGCTAATTTGGCCCAATTACTTTCAGCCTTATTCAAGCCCATCATCATTGCACGTACAACCCTAAAATGTTTCTTCCTTGGTAGTTCCATAAGCACTACCTAGATCGCCGCAGGTCTCAGTCGAAAGAGCTGAGGAGGTGGTGGCTAGGGTCTCTCCAACTACAGTGCAATGGTAAGTAAAGCTAAACTCCTGAACTCTGTTAACCTCTATCCTATTGTTTCTTTCATATTTTTTCCTATGACCGTATATGTTGAATTTTTTATAATTGGAACGATACGAGAAAATGAAACGATGACATGAACAAATCAGAAAATGGTAATAAATAGGCATATGTTTTTGTAAGTCTATAAAAGGTGATGTGTAAGTGAATGTGGATTGTTGTACTATAGGGGAAGGGAACAGGGAGTTTTGGTAAGAGGAGGAACAAGACACACACACTATGTGTGAGGTGTGGGCGGCGCAGCTTTCATCTTCAGAAGAGTCGTTGCTCTGCTTGTGCTTACCCTGCTGCCCGTAAAAGGACATGTACTACTTTTTCCCTTTTTATTTTTCGCTTTTCAATGGAGTATTAATCATCAACATATCAATCATCTGATGTGAATCGAACTTGTTTTGTGTGAATGGATTTCCAGACAACTGGAGTGTGAAGGCAATTCGCAGAAAGACAACTGGAACTGGCCGCATGAGGTATCTTCGAAACGTCCCTCGCAGGTTCAAGACCAATTTTAGAGAAGGTACACCCTTTTATGCTGGGAAGTTCTTTTGTTTCTGCATTTTACTGGTTTAATTTTCATTTATATTTAGAATTAAGCGTGTCTTTTGTATCGTGGAATCTTTTTACAACATTTATATAAATTTTTCCAGTGATTAGTTACTTTGTATTCTTAAGAATGTTTTCCTCTATTAAAAGAGGAAAGATTATTGAACCTTCACTTAGCAAAAGTTCTTTTACGTTGCAAATGTGCATCATGCTTAAATATTTTGGATATTGTGTTCAACCCTTAATCAATTATCCCTGAGATTTTAATACTTCGTTTGGCCCCAAGGGTTGCTCCATATGGATTTCTAGGTCATAAAAAAGATATATCTACTAGAGCTTTTGTACTTTTCCAATTCAATAAATTATAGGAGTAATACTGTGTTCCACCTGGTATGAGTGCGTATCATCTGTCACTTGCTTTACTGTCCAATTGAATGCTGGAAGATGATTTAGAACTTAATTTTCAAGGTAAAAAATTTCTCAAAATCATTCTTTACACGACATGCTAGAAGGTTTTGGGTTGAATAGGTATTGCTTGAACTTGAAAGATGTGTATCTAGAATTCAGAATGATCTTCCCTTTATTAGCTCGACTAAGTTGTTGGTCTATGCATTGCCAATTGATGATCAAGAGTATCTTTGTCTCAACTTCTGTGCAATAATAATAAACTTTAAACTCTTTTCCGTCCAGGTACTGAAGCAGCTCCAAGGAAGAAGGCAGCAGTTTCTGCTTGAGGCCTTTAAGACAGTCACTTGAGAGTTGAGAGGCTATTATTGGTAGCCTGATTTTTTGATAGTTCAAGTGTTAGAGCAAGTTAAATTTTGGGAACCTTTAAGACAGTCACTTGAGAGTTGAGAGGCTATTATTGGTAGCCTGATTTTTTGATAGTTCAAGTGTTAGAGCAAGTTAAATTTTGGGAACCTTCTATCTGGGGTTTAAAATGCCCATTGAAAAGATTGATGCGCTTAAAGTTTTCAAAGTATGTATTCCAACTTGGCATTTTTATAAAGAAGCATTTTATGGACTTCCATCACTTGTTGGGTCTGAGCTGCCTGTCCACTTATTATGTTACCTTGAGGTTGTTCAAATTGTTTATTCCAAATTCGTTGCAGTATGAAATGAAATGAAATGAGGGTGTGTAAATCTTTTGCTGATTCCGTTCTTCCTTATCACATTCACTTGCTGTTGCTTAATTTTTCTCTTGGCCCTTCTGTGAAGCTGTTGAAGATGCTGCCCAAGTCTCTTTTTATTTTGCTCTAGTTGGCTTGATTGGCGATGTACAATATTTAGTTATACCCGTTCTTAATGTTTGCTTAGATGATTAGTTCTGCTTGTAGTATGAATTCGAATGCCTATCAAGTGCTTGGAAAAGAAATCTGCTTGTGCCTTGGAATCTAGGCCTAAGAATTAGGAAAAAGTGATCAGGCAAGACATGACATGGTTGCATAATTTCGAGAACATGGACCTTGATAGGAAGGTGCAGAGGTCGAGCATTAGGGTTCTATGTTAGGAGGTGGTCGAACATTCTTCAACTTCGAACCGAGTGTGAGGCTAGTGTTCAGGGTTGATCTTAGGCAGGCTAGTGTTCAGGGTTGATCTTAGGCATGCTAGTGTTTAGGGTTGATCTTAGGCGGCTAGTGGTTAGTGTTGTGTTTCCACTATCTTTCCGTTTTTCATAGCAACGAGGGTTTATTGGCTATTGTTATTGCATGTCATCTATTTTTTAGTTCGTGTGATGTTACTATTTCTATGGTTTCTGTGGAAAGGTACTAATATATTGTTTCTTCTCGTCTTTTTCATATTCTTGAGCCGTGGGTATATCAAAAATAGCTTCTTTGCTCTATTGGGTGGGTGTAAGTTTTGCGTACAATCTACTCTTTCCAGACCCCTCTAGTAGAATTTTACTGGGTAGTTATTGTTGTAGCATGTAGGATTTTACTGGGCGGTTATTGTCGTAAAAGATTTGCTCTTTGATCTCCTCTACTCTATTGTTGGTAGGTGCCTTGTTTCCTCGAATGTGATGGTGTGACCTAGATCTTTGAGTTGCTATGGACAAACCTATTCCCTGCCACACTAGCTCCCCCTTTTTCTATTCTCACATATGTTATTAGCTCTTTGTTAAGTTAGATGTGTTGGAGGAATTATATTTTCGTGGGCTAAATCAGATACACCTAGCCTATTCAAAAGTGTACAATTAGAGGACTACCGGGAAAAAACGGCAAACCAGTCTGGTCCTCATCTTTGATATTATAATGTAGTGGCTCTGCCAAGGTTTGAGTGTTTGCCAATTTCCTTGAATTTGACATTGACTATGAAATGCAAACTGCAAAGTTTTGGAAGTCGTTATTGGCCCAACTGCGAGCTGGTAGAGATCTGGAGATTCCTATCTTTATTCAAAAAAGCTTTATATGGTTTGAATATATTGAGCTCAGTGACAACGATAGATTTCGAGTTTAGACGTTGTGCTGAAAGTGCAGGATCCAAAATATGTATTTATTTTTTGTGCATAAAAATATGACAAAATTACACCATATATCACTTGGGCCACACATCCCATTCGAAAATAGTCCATATTTGAAGCCTTTTACAGACTTAGCCTATGTTGTATATGTTATGAAATTTACTTTTCACCCGATAGCCCACAATTTAAAACAACTGTTTTAATATTTTAAATTTAAATTTCTCTGTTTCTCTTTCTCTCTCTTCCTCGCGCTTTTCTCAGATTCTCTCTTCCTCACTCTTTTCTCAAAAGATAACCGACCTCCATTATTGGGTTTAAGTACTTTTTCGAGCTTTCAATCTTATTTTCAGGTAATTTTCGTTTCATTTTATGCTTTTACCATAGTTTTGGTTTTGAATTTTATTTTATTTTTAATTCTTTTTTTGCTTTTTCTTATTATGCCTATTTTCTTACAATATTGCTGTGTTTTTCGTTTGATTTTGTGTTCCTTCTGTCTTAGTTCTAGGCTTAAACTTGATGTTTCAGTTTGCATGCTCTGTTATTTCGACTTTTAGGGTAGAATTTTTTATTTTTTGAGTTTTGTTACAATTTGGGAAAATTGGCTTCTGCTGTGTGTTCATGGGCTTTTATTTTTGGTTAACTTTTGAGTTTTGTTACAATTTGATTTTAGTGTTTTCCTTCAGTTGTCTTCACTTTTGTTAAAGCTTTGTTTGTTTGGTTTATTGTAGAAAATACGTTCAAAAATACTTGCTCATAAAAGTAAAATGAAGATTGCTAAAAAAGGCGTTAAGTTAGATTATGCTAAAAGATTGAGGGAGTTCCCTCAAGCTCTGATTCTGAATCTAATGTAAATGTCCAGGCGCCAGATTGCGATGATTTTGAGTCTACAACAACAACAACTACCCAGTATGTTCCCACAAAGTGGGGTCTCGGGAGGGTAATACGTACACAGGCCTTACCCCTACCCGAAAGGGTAGAGAGGCTGTTTCCGGCCGACCCTCGGCTCAGAAAAAGGGAGAGGAAATCAACAAACAAAACAAAACAAAACAATGTTAGTAAATCCGGGATAAATCAAATAAATAATTATCTAAACATAAAACCAAAAGTAGAATGACATGCAATAATACCAATCGGTTACTACCATAAGAGGCACAATACAATACATTAATTAACTATAGAGATCGCTACCAAACCCCAATCAACCCCTAACAGAAGTACTACGAATTCTAGAAGGCCCTACCCTACAACCCTAATACTAAACCTCCAAACTTTCCTATCAAGGGTCATGTCCTCGAAAATCCCCATTCTAGCCATATCCTGCCTAATCACCTCACCCCAATACCTCTTAGGCCTCCCTCTGCCTCGACTCGCGCCAACCACCGCCAGTCGCTCACAACTCCTCACCGGTGCATCAGGGCTTCTCCTCCGCACATGCCCAAACCACCTGAGTCTCGCTTCTCGCATCTTCTCATCCACCGGGGCCACCCCCACCTTCTCCCGAATAACTTCATTCTTAATCTTATCTAATCCTGGTGAGCCCGCACATCCACCTGAGCATCCTCATCTCCGCAACTCTCATTCTCTGGACATGAGAGTTCTTCACAGGCCAGCACTCCACCCCATATAACATGGCCGGTCTAACCACCGCTCTATAAAACTTCCCCTTGAGTTTCTGTGGGACTTTCTTGTCACACAAGACTCCTGATGCGAGCCTCCACTTCAACCACCCCGCTCCTATACGGTGAGTGACATCCCCGTCAATCTCTCCGTCCCCTTGAATCACTGATCCAAGATATCTGAAACTGTCCCTCTTGGCTATGACCTGAGATCCCAGCTTAACGTCCCAGCCTACTTCGCTCGACTCGGCGCCGAACTTGCACTCTAGATATTCTGTCTTAGACCTGCTTAGTTTAAAACCCTTAGACTCGAGGGTCTGTCTCCAGACCTCCAACCTCGCATTAACACCAGCCCTCGTCTCGTCTATCAAGACTATGTCGTCAACAAAGAGCATACACCATGGCACATCCCCTTGAATATGGCGAGTTAGAGCATCCATTACCAAGGCAAATAAGAGAGGGCTTAGCGCAGATCCTTGATGTAGCCCCATAACCACCGGAAAATGGTCCGAGTCGCCACCCACCGTCCTAACCCTAGTCTTGGCTCCATCATACATGTCTTTGATCACTCTGATGTAGGCTTCTGGCACGCTCTTCGCCTCCAAGCATCTCCACAGAACCTCTCTAGGGACCTTATCGTACGCTTTCTCCAAGTCGATAAACACCATATGCAGGTCCTTCCTCTTATCCCTGAACAGTTCCACCACCCTCCTCACAAGGTGGATAGCTTCTGTAGTAGAGCGACCCGGCATGAAACCAAACTGGTTCACAGATATAGATGACATCTCCCTCACCCTCGCCTCGATCACCCTCTCCCAGACCTTCATGGTGTGACTTATTAATTTGATACCCCTATAGTTGTTGCAACACTGGATATCCCCTTTGTTTTTGTACAAGGGAACCACTGTACTCCATCTCCACTCCTCCGGCATCCTCTTGGTCCTAAAGATCACATTGAACAACCTGGACAACCACTCCACTCCTGACCTACCCATGCATTTCCAAAACTCCACCGGAATTTCGTCTGGCCCAGTCGCTCGACCCCTACTCATCCTACGCAACGCCCTCGAGACCTCCTCCTCCTTAATGCGCCTGCAGTGCCCGAGGTCTCTAGGACACTCTGAATGCCCCAGCTCCACTAGCTCTAAGACTCGATCCCCCTCTTCGTTAAGCAGGTCTCGAAAGTATTCCTGCCATCTCCGCTTGACTTGCGACTCCCCCGTCAGAACCCTACCATCCTCGTCCTTGATGCACCTAACTTGGTCTAGATCCCGCGCCTTCCTCTCCCTCACCTTAGCCAATCGGAATAACTTTCTGTCCCCGCCTTTCTCCCCCAATTCCTCGTACATGCGCCCAAACGCTGCATTTTTAGCTTCCGTGACCGCCAGTTTCGCTTCCTTCCTCGCCACCTTGTAGTTCTCCTTGTTCGCTCTCCTTTCTTCTTCGTTTGAGCTCCCTGACAACTTAGCAAACGCCGCCTTCTTCGCCTCCACTTTTCCTTGGACTACTTCATTCCACCACCAGTCACCTTGGTGCCTGCCTGAATAGCCCTTGGCTACCCCAAGCACATCTCGCGCAGCCTCCCTAACCAGGTTCGCCGTCACTGACCACATTGCGTCCGCTTCCCCAGAGCTACTCCAAGCTCCCCCATCAACTAGCTTCCTCTCCAGCTCCCGGGCTTTCTCCTTAGTCAAAGTTCCCCATCTAATCCGCGGTCGGCCCCGAGAACCCCTCCTCTTCCTCTTCACCCAGAGACCTACATCCATCACTAGGAGTCTATGAAGAGTTGAAAGAGACTCTCCCGGAATAACCTTGCAATCCTTGCACAACCCTCTATCGCTCCTTCTGAGGAGGAGGTAATCAATCCGAGTCCTCGCCGTGGAACTTTTGAAAGTAACCAAATGCTCCTCCCTCTTCTGAAATGACGAGTTCGCGATCAAAAGCTCCGAAGCCCTAGCGAAATCAAGCAACGAAGTGCCCCCTCCGTTCCTAACCCCAAAGCCAAAGCCGCCATGCACCTCACCGTAACCACCAGCCTCCGCCCCAATATGACCATTAAAGTCCCCTCCAATAACTAACTTCTCGGATTGGGGAATACTACTCACCAACTCATCCAAGCCCTCCCAAAAACGCCTTTTAACCTCCTCAGCTAGGCCTGCATGCGGCGCGTAAGCGCTAATGACATTGAGAACACTACCGCCAATAACCAGTTTAATAGACATTAACCTATCATCCACTCGCCTAACCTCAACCACGGACTCCCTAAGATTCCTATCTACCAAGATACCTACTCCATTCTTACCCCTCTCAACCCCGAAGTACCACAACTTAAACTCATCTGCATCCCTCGCCTTCGTCCCTTTCCACCTAGTTTCCTGCACACATGCTATGTTGACCCTCCTCTTCTGGAGAATCTTTGCCAACTCAATGGACTTACCCGTTAGTGTGCCTACGTTCCACGACCCGATCCTCAATCTCTGAGCATCCTTTAACCTCTCCCCACCCAAACCTCCCGCCCTACCCACAGGACCGCTCCCTGCCCCCCTGCTCACCTCCACCCCCACCCCCCGAGGACATGACCTTACAATACCATCCTCCGCCGCGGCCACTATCCCTCCAATAGACTACGGTAAAAGAGACGAACTTTAATAGAATTACGCAAAAAGATGCTTGCTAGATAACGATAGAGTATACCACACACAAGATGCTAGTTAAAATACGTAAAAGGACGTACAGAATAAACAAGAGATCGGGAGGTACCAACTTCCGGTGGAAAAACCTGAAAGTAAGCTTTGATGCGCCCGGGTCAACTGCCGCCAAACCTACTCATTTTGGCCGATGTAGCTTTGCTCCTCGCTTCCAAATGCCAAAGCTCGCCTCGTCCGCCGCCTCTAGTACCTGTTTGAAGGAAAAACAAAAAGCAAACTGGACCGAAAGCCAAATAAATAGGAGATGCTACGAATTGGAGCCCAACTTCAACGAAAATCAGCAGCTTAGATGAGAAAAACTGAAGCTCTTTGATCTACAGAGCAATGTCGTTTGAAGAGGACGAAGAGTCGTTTGAGCACACGCTCTTGGTGGTACGTGAGGTGTCCGTTTACAAAATCCCACCACGTGCGACGAGTGGTGGTTACAAGTGCGGCGAATGGCTACAATCCGACAAGATCTGGACGGGTCGGCTCCGGGTCGTATCGTGCAAGGAACGATGCGAGATCTGACTCGAGGATCTAAATTCCGGCGAGCTGTTCGCGGCGTGTTTCGTGTTCGGGTAAATCTTAAAACACATAGCAGTATGATTTTGAGTCTCCTGCTCCTAAAAACTTGCAACAAGAGAGCAGTCGGATGACTCGTTCACAAACGAGAAATACTCTCACTCCAGTTAAGTCATCGAGGGACTTGCCCTCACCACCTTCTTTTCAAGCGAATACGCATGTCCAAGCTCCCGATGATGATGATTTTGAGTCTCCTCCTCCTCCCAAAAAGTTGCAAGCAATGACTCATTTGCAAACAAGTAATACTCCTACTCCAGTTAATATCGTTAGAATAAGGAGTAAGAAATGTGGGAGAACTGAAAAATTAAAAGATAAGCTGAAAGTTGATTTGGTTAATGAAAGATGATGTATGCCGCAATGTTAAATCGAAAAGGAGAAAGATCAAGGACGATGGTGAGAGTGGCCTTGATTCCATATCGTTTGCTATTCGCTGAATCAAATCTATTCTAAGGTGTCCGGAGGCAGGGGAAAGAAGCCAGATCTATCTACTGTAGTCATCCACTTATAATAGTAAGTAAAGTACCTTGCACCTATGAATGACTGCACTCGAGTAGGACCCTTTAATTAAATTCAATTGAATGAGAGAAAAACTAAGTTGAAGGTATTCCCTGTGTTGCTATTAATTTATACATGCTTATACAATTTTATACAAAGTTATACAACTGTTTATACATCTTTATACAAGTACTGCTATACTTATTTATACATTTTTATAAAATATTTTTGTATAATTTTTGTTCTTGATCTATTTCTTGTTATTTTTCAATATGCAAGGTTGGGGACTTCTATATACAACCCGTTGATTATTTTCACAACAGGATTAGTTCCTATACCGAGACTGAGATTGTGAGCATTTTGAAGCAATGTTTGACTGACACGCAGTTTCAAATGTTCCGTGCTAGTTGTATTGGGTACTTTTTGGACCTCTCTCAATTTAAAATTCAAAATCAACTTATTCATTGTATATTATTTAGGGAAGTCATCCTAGGACGTGAAAGGGACTTGTGTGTGAAAATTAATGGTTGTTTGCTGCGTTTTGGTATTAGAGAGTTTGTTGTTATTACTGGTTTAAAGGGCGTAGAAGACGACACCACTTTCTATGAAAAACCAGATGTTAATAAGTTGCTAAAAGAGTATTTTCCAGGAGATGGAAAAAAGGCTATAACAATGGGCAACTTCTTGATCGCTTCAAGAAAAAGGACTGGAATTCGTACGAAGATGCGTTTAAGATGGCCTTGATAGTTTTTCTCCATCATTTCATATTCTCAAATGCCAATAATCACGGTATCAACAAAGATGATTTTGATATCATTGAAATTGGTCAATATCCGACGTATGCTTGGGAAAAAAAGTTATTTGAAGATATTTTAAGGATAATGAGGGACAGATAGTGTGACTATTTGACAATGTATGGGCTTAGAGGTTTGCCACTTGCATTACAGATATTATTTTTTGAGTGTTGCTCTATGGTTGACAAGTATCTAGCTGTTCGTGTTGGCACAAATATGCCACGCATTCTTAATTGGAAAGTGATTGAAACTCCAACATATGCGGATTTGACTGGCGAGGTGATCATGTGTAGTATATACAAGGTAAATATTTTGTACCATAATACTTATTCATGTATGATTTCAGTTTTTCTATATGTATGTTTATGAATATGTCACAATTTCCTTCCTCTACTATTGTAATCCAGTTTTTCCTCTTGTAGTTGAACTATAGGAACATTTCCCCTACTCGTGAAGAGATGTCAACTCTAAACATTGACATGCTTTTTGAAGTTAATGCCAATGATGTTGCATCAGGGGAGGTGCCTGTCTTTCACACTGATGATTCTGTCATTGCATCTTCACATTGTCCCAGAATATGGAGCAACACCCTAAACGACATTATCCTCAGAATACGGAGCAACAGTCTAAACGACATTTTCCTCAGAATATGGATCGACAGCCTAACCCGAGTTATGTTCCTTTGGTGCGCATTGATTTGTTGAATGCTGAAGTTGAGAAGTTGATGATTGCTATTGGAAAGGTACTGGACCTTTAGCTTTTTTGTAGTTTATCAGTACTTTTTGTATATACATGGTTTTTTTTGGTTATAAACATGGTTGTTGATTTGCTTTTCTTGTTGTTGTTGTTGTTGTTGTTGTAGTTGACTGATACAGTGACGACACTCAACAATTATGTACTTTCTTTCTTTGAAAAAGTATTCAGTTTTCAAATAATAAAAGAGGACATCCAAGTGCTGAGACAAAAAATAAAACAGAACAACCGTCATAACATATTTTTAAATATAAAAATGTATACACTATTATACAAAGCTATACATATTTATACAAGGTTATACAATCTTATACTGTGATTATACAAAGCTATGCATACACTATGGAGGTCTCAAATAATAAAGATATGCAACAAATAAAAAAAGGCATTAGAACAAAAATTTATTAAATACCGTGTCAATGAAAGATCGACTACAATATGCAAGTGAGTGAAACCAATCCTTCGTGGTCACATTACACGAGCCAAAAGTAAAAGCTTCCGCAAGCTATGAAGGAAACCAAGCAAACAACAGAGGATGTTACTAATTCTAAGGTAATTGTTTACTGATAAAATTATATCACTCAACAGTTATGCCTTCTCTGAATCATCACTCAACATGCCTTTTATTAGGTTCATCAGCGCGTGTTTGATGACAATACATCTGGTCTTGGCGAATTTGATGGCTATCAATATGATGTTGTTCTTGACTCTGTCAATCAAGTGAATCAAGATAACGTGCTAGTTGACGAGGGAGTTACTGATGGTGTTGATCATGGTATTTGTTATGCGTTTTATCTTTTTTGGTCTGATTTTTATTTTCTTCATTTTAAAATTTGTGTTATTTGTTTTCTTTGTCTATGAGGCAGCAAGTGATGTCAAGGGTGACACATTTTGGGATGACATTGGCGATGAAGATTTAGCTGCGCTACAGATGTCCCAAATTGTACTTCACAACCAATCCATCATAGACGAGAAGATGATTACATTTCTCCTGAACAGTCAGTTCGATAGAAAATACCAGAAAAATATGCCAAATCTCTATATTTGCCAGTTTTTTATTCGGGGGCATCAAGATCGGCGACAAAGCTCATTTTTTTATATCAAGCATCTTTTCACGATTGAAATTGATGATTTTGATCCATTGTTGCCATTAGCCAAAGAGTTTTGCGCATTTGTTGATAATGGGATGGATACGAGGTGAAGGTATCTTCACTTTCTTTAATATTTCATGTTCTGATTTTATACTTGTCAATGAATGTAGTTTTGATTACTTTTTTTTTTGTGTTTTGAAGTGCGAAAAATATATATCCCGATGAAGTAAATAAGCTTGCGGAAGCTTTTACTTTTGGCTCGTGTAACGTGACCACGAAGGATTGGTTCCACTCACTTGCATATTGTAGTCGATCTTTCATTGACACGATATTTAATAAATTTCTATTCTAATGCCTTTTTTATTTGTTGCATATCTTTATTATTTGAGACCTCCATAATGTATGCATAGCTTTGTATAATCACAATATAAGATTGTATAACCTTGTATAAATATGTATACCTCTGTATAATAGTGTATACATTAAAATTTGGTAATGATGGTTGTTCTGTTTTATTTTTTGTCTCAGCACTTGGATGTCCTCTTTTATTATTTGAGGAAGATGAAAAAATATGGGCCGAGTGTTGCCATGCGGTTTACTACAATTGACTTTGCCTTTGGTAACAAAATCAACTCCTTAAAGTTTTCAAGTGAATCAAGATCCTTCGGTGATTCTTGAAGGGCATGAGATAGAAGAGTACATTAGAGGATATTATTGTGATACAAATGACCCGTGGCACACTGTTGACCACGTCTTATTCCCTATTTATGTGAAACGCGAAAGAGCAAAATTGGGCCATTGTGTTTGGGGGTGTTTACGTTCATAGATAGGTGCATCCACATATATGACTCTAACCGTGGAGATATTATTGATACTTGTTTTGGATGTTGCATTACCTGATGCAACTTTGATACCTTACTTCTTGAAGAGTTCTTATTTTTATGTCGAGAAGAAAGACATTGATTGGAACAATAGTGCATATACCAATAAATCCCATTCTGATGCTTTGCAGATTAATTTGGTTAATAATGTTCCACAACATATCAAATTGTAGGTTAATCTCAATTATTTTACTATTTTACTATTAGTGTGCCTATTTGAATCTGATTTGTTTCTTTTTAATTACAATGATTGTGGTACTTTTGTTGCTGGCTTTGCTGAGTATTTCATCATTGGTAAGGAAATTCGAAAAGATAATTTTGACATTGAGACACTTCGCACCAGGTGGGGATCTCTGTTGTGGGATTATGGAAGGAAAAAATAACAGTCCGGTGCAATGAGTGGTGATGAAATCACAGGGAGACTTTTCAAGAAGAGGAAGAAGGGGCGACTAAGAAAGTAGTTCTATTTTTTCCATTTTACTGTAGTTTTTCTATGTATCATGAGTTGTTGCCTAGTTTTGTCTATGTACTATTCTGCTACTTGTGAGATAATCTTAAAGGATATTATAGATGTTTTTATTTTTGTGTAATTTGCGGTAGTCATAACACATTGTGGCTGTAATGAATTACATTTTAATGAATATTTCAGTTGCTTTTGTCCTTTAACAAAGTATGTGTTTTCATTTTGGTTGAAGTTTTGATAATTTAGTAGGGTTTATACATATTTATACAATAATATACATAGTTATACAAATTTATACAAACTTATACTCTCATTTATACATCGTATACATATAATACCATTGATTGTTAGCAGTTCTGTTTGGTATTTCTACAATCTATCAATATATTTAGTACCATTAAAAATAACAAGAAACTATTATTGGATAATTAAAATATGTATAATGAAACATATCAATTGCTTGTGAAACTTGACTACTCAACATTTGTAACTCTATTGTTTGTGAAACTTAACTACTCAACATGACAACAAATGAAATAGGAAGTGTTATGTTTCCAACTATTTATTTTGGTCGATTCCTACATGTTTTTCTATTGTGACCACCTTGTCCACACACAGAACATGATAACGCCCTCTTAGATTCTTTTTCTGAAGCAGGTTTGAGTCTTTCCTTTCTTGGCTCTTGCATTCCTTCTCCCTTTAGGTGGTAGGACCACATCTTCCATCACCTCTGTTGGGATTACCCATAAACTCTCATCTGGCATTGGATTCACTGTAAATTCATAAGTTCTAAGGAGTTTATCCTTCTTGTAGTAAAAAGAGCAATACTGGAGGTTTCAGCTGCTGTTTCTTCAAAACCGCCCAAGCATGCAGACATGGAAGTTCATCCATTTGAAATTTTCTGCAACTGCATGTTTCCTCTTCAAGGCACACTATATTTTGCCTTACCCCTTCAAACACAGTATATAACTACTCCGTGGCACGCCTCACATGCAAAAGTTATTTTTTAAAAAAAGTTAAAGAACATTATACATTATGATACAGAGTTATACATCCGTATACAAGCATTAAAATGCAAGTCAGCAGTGCCAAACATCATTATATTTGATTCATTTTACCGTCATTTTCTCCGATGCAATTAGAATTTCACAAAGGAGTCTGTCTGTCTCCATTACAATTTTTCTATTTTTGTTGTTCCAGTGTTGTAGCAAATTTGTCATGTACTCCAGCAATCGCATTACTGACTCTCTAGCATCTTTGTTTGCTGCATTAATTGAGTCTACAATATTGGAAGTCATTACCATCGACCTTTTCACTTTGGAATATGCCCTAGACCACTTTTCATAGTCAATTTTGAACAAGTAAGGCTGCACTCTCGGATCAATTTTGCATATCTATGTCATATGGTACTCAAACTTCTCTATCGTGTAAGCTCTAGCCAAAGCAAAGAAGATATCCTTCAATTGTTTGTGATGTTTCTTGAATGTGCGCTTTACATTATTCCACAAGTGAAACATGCAAATACAATGTGGTACTTCTGGGTACATAGCTTTTGTGGCACTGGAGATGCTTTCATTTCTATCTGAAAATATACACATCCCTTTCCTAACTCTAAAACTACCATTTATATGGACAAAGAACCACTCCCAAGATTTGTTATTCTCTGAATCTACAATTTCATATGCAAGTGAAAGGATTTTTCCTGTTTATACAAAATAGATATTAGGATTCAGACAATTATACAAATCTTATATACAGTTATACACAATTATATAATTTTATACCAACTACAAATTTTATAAAAACAATAGCTGTGAAATCCTATACACTTTTATACATTAAACTACAATATTATTCAAAATGCATAAACAAGGTATATGCAGTCAACTCACCAACTCCATCATGTGTGCAAGCAATCAATATGGTACCATTATATGCTGCTTTAAGGAAACTTCCATCAACAACCATTATCAGTCTGCAATGCTCCCAGCCCTTGATAGATGCATATAGCGAAACATATGCATAAAGAAAACATCCATCTTCTGATTTATGAACTTTATAACCGTTCATGGATTTGTTTGCTCAAACATATAAAAATACTTTGGCAACTCCTTATATGAATCACTCAAGATCCTTCTTATCATTTCCACTAGCTATCTCTTTAGCTCTCCATGCTTTCATGTAGCTCACTTCAATCCCGTGTTGCTTTTGTGTGTCCTCTATTATATCATTTGCGGTATAAACATTTTTTTGGATTAACATACTTGTCCTTGACTATACTAGCAATTACACCTGAAATAGCTTGACGTTGTGTTAAGTATCTTTCACCATAGCCGCATGTGTGATTATTATTGTAACTTCTCACATTGAATATGTTTGCCTTGAAAACGATAGAAGATTTGAAACTCCAAGCACAATTGTCATCCATACACATAAGGTGATACCTAGGATTAAGATCATTCAACTTCTAAATACACTTGTAAATAAAAACATAACTACACATATACTAATTTTAATACATATATACAAATATATACAAATATATACTACTTTATACATATATATATATATATATATATATATATATATATATATATATATATATATATATATATATATATATATATATATATATACAATTATTTATATATCTTGTTGCGCTTGATCTCTTCACCTTGAATTGGAACCTCTCATGTACAGACAATTCGTCTTCGCACCGACAACTGTCTCTTTATCCTTATAAACTTGATCTTCCTCAATAAATTCGTTCAATATATCATCTATTATACCCGTGTTTTCACTAAGTTTCGTGTTTTCAACAAATCTGATATCAATAATCATAGTGCTATCAATTGTGGATACATCTCTAGAATTTGAACTTGTAGCAACCAAACAACTGGAACTTGTAGCAACCAAACGATTTTCGTAGATATCTTTTACTGTCACAAACAAGGGATATTCAGTGAAATTTAAGTTTTTCTTCTTTAATTCGATATACACCTTAACACCTATATCGTTGTAAATCAGGATCAGTGGAAAATCAATATTTGAGAGAAAGTTAATCTCTATTGTGTTTAACTCACTATCGATCCTAATCTGTTCCAAAATAGCTGCAACTAAATTGTTGTAGTTGAATGTCAACTCGATTATTACACAATTGCTGACGAAATTGATAAACTTATTTTCTTCCTATTCTCCACTATGAAAAACGTAAACTGGAAAAATCTCCATCAAACAAAAAATTGAAATCAAAACTGCAGCAAAAATGAAAATTGCGCTGATTTGCAATTTTTTTTTTTACTTTTTGTGTTTGATTTGCTGTTAATTCGAGATAAAGAAGAAATTCTAGGGGTTTTGTAGCTGCATTGATCGCAAGATCTTGTTTTTGAAGTATTTGGGGAAGATGATTAGAAATAATTAGAGAAAATGCAGAAAATTCTACTTCTTACTCCCAAAAAAATGGAAATAACGCCCCCTTTTTCGGATATGTGCCTCTAATTTTTGGGCTACTCAATTATAAATTGAAATATGGGCTATAAAGTTGAAAAGGAGATAGCCCAGTAGTTTTAATATGAAAATTTCCCTAAAAATATATACTCTTGATTTCGAAAATCCAACTGGGGTTTCAACTAAATAATCAGAAATGAATCTCGAAAGTTGGGTCAAAATGCCATAATGATCTCAACTTGTTGGAGTGGATGGATGTTGATGGCTCATCAATGCGACAAACTTTTGATAGAAATTGATAAGAGTTGGCCTTAGAATTAAGTTGAGTACATGTGGGGAGGGGATCCATTTGTTAGTTGGTTTTCTATTCAAGGTGGACAATACAATTAAATTGGGGTTGCCATCCACTCCTTAGCATTTGTTCTATCTATACGTCCAACTGAGTCAGAAACTAATAAATCCAAAGAAAAGGTCTAAATACGTCAAATAATATAAAAAATGTTGGTTTCAGAAGATGGAGTGTTTAATATTTTTTCACCCGAAGAACTTATTAGATTGTTACGAGCAGAACAAATGGGGCGCACTTTGGAAGAAGCAATCTGTTACCGAGTCGTCTTATTGGGAATAACAAGAGCATTTCTCAATACTCAAAGTTTCATATCTGAAGCGAGTTTTCAAGAAAATGCTCGAGTTTTAGCAAAAGCGGATCTCCGAGGTCGTATCGATTGGTTGAAAGGCCTAAAAGAGAACAATACCACTAACAACAATGGGAGTACTAGAGCCATCAACAAGCTTTAACTTACCCAATGATGTTGATGGGATCAGATAGTCCAAAGTATCGATAGTTAGCTCTCGACCTTCCAGTAGGAAAACAACGTCGATGAAGGTTCTTGAACTATATGAAATGCTCAAGTATTTATGATAGTGTTGTGTACCTGTTGGACACGTGGGGTAAAATTTACCCTTTGGTATGAGGGGCAAGTAAAAATAATGCTTGGATAAAATTTAATACCACCTTTTACCTTGTTTGGTTACCAAACCTGGGATAAATTATCCTGGGATTAAAAGTACTATCAGAATGTGATGTTCTAAACGTCAATACCACACGGGGGGGGGGGGGGGGAGAAGGGGTGATTTGTGTGGTACCTAATTTTCATGTTAGAAGAACCTGGTTCTTCTAAGTGTTCTAACTATAACAGTTTGCGGAATAATAAATGCTGAAAGTAAAGTACACAAATACTTTTACGTGGAAAACACCTGGCTCAAAATATGAAAAAAACTACGACCTACTACTCAGTAGGATTTTCCCAAACTCCATTAATATCACTGAGCCAAAAACCGTATTTACAAAGAATCTTTGTAAACCTAAGGATTAACTCTAATCCCAGTGTGGCACACAGCCTCAACTGTTGCGACACTTTCAAGTTAACTCTAACTTGAATACTCAGTGCACCTAATACAATTGCTTCTATAAAAGCTGAAAGGTACAATATGAAAACTTACTACAATTGAACTAAACTTTGAATAAACATAGTGATGAAACTCGTTCTTCTATCTTAGTTCATGTAGCTTTAGATGTGCACACTTGTACCTCGCATATATTGCTTGCAAAACAGACTTGATTCTTTTTGCTCTCAAATATGCTTTACTTCTGCTTATGTGCATTTCCTGTAAAAGAGAACAACTTAGTTATTTAATAGATTAGCAGTTAGAGTTTGATCAAGACTCTGGCGCTTATCCTTTGTCGATTTCAATCCTTAACTACTACAAACTCTCATCCTTATCCTAGCTTAGGATTGTGTTCTCTTATCTTAAGAAGACTGCCCCCTTAGAACTAAATGCAAACTTTTCGATCATGTTCAGAAGATATTTGTTGCATACGCCTTAGTATATATCTTCCTCACGTGCCTTCCATATGCGGTGGTTATGACTAACTGTGTTTCTCATGATGGACCAGGTCCTTCTCCTGATGTTCATTTGTCAATCGTTAAAACTTTAACAGAACTTGGCCAACAAATTCCCCCTTTTTGATGATGACGAACTCTGTGCTTTTAGTGATCACAGAAACTGTGAACCTTAGCTGAAATATCAACACTTTGAATTTTTAGAAAATTCAACTTTTATAAAGAACCAGATTTAAGTTAGGTCATAAACATCACTTGTTCAGATAAAAATATTTTAAGCACAAATATCTTTCCCATTTTGGCATCATCAAAAAGTTGCATAATTAAGGCGAACTCAATAATCTAATCAGTACTCATGGCCACTGGGGCAACTGCAAGTGAACACATACTTTAGTTAACTCAACTTAGAAAATAACTATAAATATCAGATTTAACAAAAACAAGATAAGTTGCATTCATTAATTAGCAAGTAGTTTCTACAATGTAGTCCACAAAAAGAAAAATAGAATTATCCAACCATGAACAAAACAAAGAAAGAAACATCTAAAACTCCCAAACTGGGTCACTGAAGGGTCTTGACTGGTGCACCATAGGATAGAATAACTAAGGCTTAGAAGAGCTAGAGGGTTGGGTTTGTAGCAGATTCAACATTTGTTTGAGCATTCCTTCATTTTTCTCCTTCTCCTTTGTAAGTTCAGCTCTCAACCAATTTATTTTTCCCTCTAATTCAGCCACTCTTGCCTAATGCCTTGCTATTTCAGCATCCTTTGCTCCAACCTCCTGAACTAAGGCTTTGATCTTGCTATTCACAGGAGTTTTTGTTGATGAACCAGGTTCAACTGGAGCTGTGCTGAGCAGATAATCCAAGATTAAAGTGTCTTGCTGCCAAAATGCTCTTTGCTCGATGTCATTTTCAACTTTTTCAGGGGAACATTTAATCTTTCAAGCACAGTTGTCAAGATAAATCCATAGGTAATGGCATAAGCTTTTGATCCATTGAGCACCCTCTCAAGCAGCTTCACAATGAAGGCAGGCTATTTGATTTGCTTTCCATCATTCAGACATTGCATAAGCACCAAATCCATATAATTTCCTGTATGTCTGCTTTCCTGTCTGGGTAGGAGACATTTGTTGACAAATTCAAAGAACACTTTGTGATCTGGACTCATTTCACTTTTCTGAACAGCCCTGGCCTCAGACACCTTTTCCTCTGATGTGGTGTCACAAAAAATTCTAGAAATCTGTAGATCAGTAGGCAATCCATTTAGGCAAGGCCACCTCTTCTTTGTATAGTCATCATATCCCTCACTAGGGATGCCTAAGATCTTGCCCAGCTTCACTGCACTAAACCTCACCTTGACACCCTTCACCTTGCTAGTCACTATCCCATTTTTCACTGTTCCATTGGCTACGAACTCAACAAGTTTAATCCTAGCGAGCTTTCTATCCATCTGAAGAACCATGTTCTTCAAGCCTTAAGCTAGCAGACATAAGCTTTATCATCCCTGGCTCCTCCATGTCCCTGAGCAATCTTCCCTTCAAAAATTTTCTTTTGCCAAACATGGCATGTCTGCCCAGTTCTTTTTCAGATTCTTCTCCTTCTTCCTCACTTCTCCACTCATCATCTTCTTCAGTTGTTTTGACTCGCTTTCCTTTTCTAGCTGACCTTGTTCTTTTGGAAAGAGTAGATTCAGCAGGTACTGATTTGGTAGACTTTTTGACAAAAGTCGTGGTTCCCTTGGACTTTGCTACTGGAATTTCCACAGTGGGACTATCATCTAGATGGACCTGTCCCATCTCTTGTTCTTCTTCCTCAACAAAAGTCTCTGAACTTTGACCAATATTTTCTTTCCCTTTTTCTTTCTTCTTTTTTTTTTGCTTTCCTCCAAGCCCCTTTTAATTCTTCTTCACTCTCTCTAACTCTACTTCTTGTAGCTCTAATCCTGGCAATAGACTTGGTTGGTGATTTCTTGCTTTTATTTGTTGCAGCAAGGGTTTTTTGTGATAAGGTTTTGCGTTTCTTCGGGTCATAACTTGCCCCCACTTTCTTCAGTAAGTCAGCCAGGCTTTCTTCATCAGATGAACCAGTTTCATCTTGCACTTTGCTCAGATTTATTAACCCCTCAGCTGCCCCCTCGATCCACTTCCCCTAACTTGGATACTCCTTCTCCCTCATTCCCACAAATGGCTAAGATCTCATTCTTCCTTTTCTTTTTCAATTTTTTAGACTCACTCCCACCGATATCTCTAGCAGCCCCTATCATAACAAATTTATTTTCCTCTCTCTGAACCACATCTGAAAAGATATAACACGTATCAACTTCCCTTTGAGTTTCCTGAGTTTTGGTTTTTTCAGAAGACCCTGGTTCATCACTTTCACTTGTGTAGATGGAATCATCAGATTCTGAGCTCGAGTTGGACTTAGTTACATGGCTTGCTTTCTTTTAACTTGATTAAAGTTTTTCATTCAGGGTTTTCCTCAACGAACTGGTTGCTACAGTTTTTCTTGCCAGCATTTTCTGGCGATGGAATCTAGGTTTAGGATTTTCAATAGATGGTGTGGAAGATGAGGTATTGGGTGAAACGGGTGGTAGAGTGGCTGGGTTATCTTTTGGATTTGTCATTGTGGGAGAATTCTGAAACCCTAAGTGACTTTTTCGTGGTGTAGCAGTTATGGAGCGTTACAGACATGAGAGAGAGAGAGAGAGAGAGAGAGAGAGAGAGAGAGAGAGAGAGAGAGAGAGAGAGAGTATTTTTTCAAGAATTGATAATTGAGGAGTGTTTTGGGGGTTTTAAAGAAGGTAATAATTGCTCAGATTTTGCAGACTTTTCAGTAGTCACTTAGAAGTCTAATCAAATTAGAGTTACGGTTTCCTTAGATATTAAATATATTTGCTAGGATTTAAGTAAGGTTGTCGTTATGTTTAGACTTCTAGTTTCAATGAAATTGGTTCAATGAGCTCAATGGATAGTATTTTGGACTTTTGGTATATCTAGGATTCTTGCTCATAATTGATAATTAAAATTTTCTAATAGTACAAAGAATAGAAACATACCTGGACTTTTCATGAGCATACTTTGATGAACCAGGTTCTTCAAGTGACATTTCTCTTGACTATGCCTCATATGACAAAATAGAAATTTTGTAAGAGTTTAATGAATTTCATAAACACATGTCACGAGAGTATACTATTTATAGTATGAGATTTAGTAGAAATTAGTCTAATATTCACACAGATTAAGAACTCCTAACAAATAATAAAATATTTTTTTTATATTGTTTTTTCATATATATATTTTTCTTGTGCTTTCTGAACTGGTCCTTTTAGGTGATCTTAATCATCCCTAACTCCAGCCTATTCCTTTCAAAATTTCTCTACTTAAAGCCTTGGTGAATATGTCATCTATTTTCTTATTAGTTGCACAAAATTATATGGAAATTAGTCCTTTCTCATAATAGTCTCTCAAGAAATGATATGTGACATCTATGTGTTTAGTCCTTTTGTGATGAACCGGGTTCTTTGTCATGCTTATAGCACTAGTGTTGTCACAGAATATTGGTATGCATCCTACTTCTATACCAAAGTCTACTAATTGTTGCTTGATCCATAGTAGTTGAGCACAACAAGAAGCAACAACTACATACTCAGCCTCAGCAGTAGATAATGCTGCTGAATTCTGTTTCTTGGTTGTCACACCTCCTTTTGGCGCGCCCGCTACCCGGGGGTAGAAGCGCAAGGGAGTTTTTCCAATTTAAGTGACAATATTCGAAACGAGATTATTCTATTTATTTCAGAGTCGACACTTGGAATAAATTATGGTGTCCCAAGTCACCGATTTATTTAAATCCCGGATCGAGGAAATTTACGACTTTCCAAATGAAGTCTGCGAACCAGAAATTCTAAATAAGGAATTCCGTTGACCCGAGGGAAGGTGTTAGGCACCCCCGGATCCCGTGGTTCTAGCACGGTCGCTTCAATTATTATAAATGGCTAAAAAATTCCTGATTTTATACATGCTTTTAAATTATATGCTCTAAAAAAAACCTTAGACCGCTCTATTAATTTGAAACCATACCAAAAGAAAGACTAATTACAATATAGACTCAGATTTTAACGGATAGGTAAATAATAATAAAAAAGTATCCGGATTACTTTATTTGAAACCATGTCGATTTAAAGCCATCGTAAAACTAAACCCAAAAAAAATCAATTTATTTAAAAGTGTACCTCTTAAAATTATTTCCAATTAAAGAATCGTACCCAATGATGTGTTATTTTCTAGCTTTTGACTTATGGCCGGAGATTGAATGAAAAGATGTGAACTAATGGAAAATCGGCCAAAATATACGAAATAGAAATAATTCGCCTTGGTTAATTATTTAGACGTGAGGTTGCCTACTTTGGATTTCGCTATCCTCAATCTGACGTTAATTGATGCAATCGAAATTATATGATTAAAGACGACTAACATTGTTATCTAAAAGCATTGGCTAACTTGTCTTGCTTGCTTAATTATAAATAGATCTCAAAAGAAAAAATCAAAGTAAAGAAAAATCCAAAAAAATGATTCCAAACGTCTTATGTTAATAGCTAACTTTTAACCGACCCAACATCTTGAACATGCTTAAACTACTTGACTTTAACAAATTACCTGTGTAAACTATCAAAGGGAATCTCAATCCGAATTGGCTAGTTTTACTTACACAAATCCAAACGTATACTAAAAATATAGAAAACTAATTAAGTAGAAATGAAAACTGATATCTATTTTTTATCAATAGTCCAAAATAATCCAAGTTTACAAATACAAACCTAACAAGTTTTGTTTCAATTCGTATATAATGAAAGTAAGAGCTAAGTAAACATACAACACTAATGCATCTTCAATCTTCTAATGAATAGCTGTACGATATCTATTTTAGCTAACAGTCCTTAATAAATAGTTAAACAAAATCATTTATGTAACGACTTCAAACAAAAGATTCAAAGTGGTCTTCCAATTCATTTCCAATTCATTTCTGGTACAAGTATGATCAAGCTCAAAAGATGTGTACCTGGGAAATTGAAAGTATGAGAAAGAGAAAGAATCAGCAGTAGCAGGAAGGCAGTAAGGCAACAACAACAGCAGGAATCTCCAGAAAAACCCGGAAAACAACCAGTTTCAAACAATATGGACCTCAACCAACAGCCCCAGAATTAAAGAGAACGAATCCAAAAGAATTTGAGGCCAACGGTTTTTAGAATATACTCAACCAAACCGAGCAATTTTCAGTATCACCAGCAAAACAACCTTTTAAACTTGAAAATGTAATCAATCCAACAGTAGGTTTGTTTCAAAAAAAAAAAAAGAAACAGAGAGTTTTCAGCTATCTTTTCTAAACTTCCCCTCAACTCTCCTTTTTTCTCTTGATTTTAAAGCGCAAAGAGGGGCAGTTGTGAGCACGTGATTTTTGCCCTACATGAGATTTACTCCCAAAAATTCAAAATAAAATTTGTTTTGTATCGTTGTAATATCTGTGGATTTTTGTGTTAATGTTTTTATTATTTGTATCCTTTGTGTATGCATGTTTGATTGTTTAAATTAAGAAAAATACAAAAGTATATTATGTTTGCACTCTTAGGATTTAATTTACAATTAAAAGTAATCAAGTTTATTTGACAAAATAGAAAAATCACAAAAAATATGTATTTTTGTATTTAATGTCCCAATTGTGCGATTTTAGTTCAATTTAGCTATAATAAGAGCTTAATTAGCATTCTTACAAACTAATTTGATTTTGTAATGTATTTTAGATTTTTGGTTAATAAATAGGAAATAAAAAAAGAAAGAAAATAGGAGGGGGAAATTAGATTGGGCCAAATCCAATTTAAATATAACAAGGCCCAAACAAATAACTCAAAACCCACCCCAAACCAGTTAAACCCGGACGAAACCAAGCCCAAGTCGTCCCTACCCGGTCCAGCCCCGACCCATCGCCTGAACCGCCCCACCGTATCTCTAATCTGAACCGTTGGATCCTCATGATCCAACGGCTGAGATTAAACACCCATTTTAATACACAAATAACCCCCCCCCCAAACCCGCCTAACCCACCTCACTTCTCTCATACCAATCTCCTCTCCTCCAAATCCTTTCCCTGAAACCCTAGCCGCCACCTTACCCTTCCGCTAGAAACCCGGCGGCCAGCCATCGCCGGCCACCCAAACCAACACCCCAAGACCTCCTCCCTCTCCCCATCCCAAATCCCTAGTCTTCATTCCTCGAAACTTAGCCGGGCTTTTCGAATCACAAATCAAAAATTGGTCAAGAACCCTAAGTTCTAAAATAGGGATTTTCGTCCGATTAATTAACGATTTTGGGTCTAATAGACCTTAATCGGAGTATTTTCGGTTGAAAATACTTCGATTAAGTTCCGTTAGACTCCAAATTCAAGTCCAAGCTCCGGATTCTGTTTTGGTTTCGATTTCTTCTTCTCTTGAGGTAATTTCTTTTTTCCTGTTTATCTCAATTAGGTGTGTTTGTTTTGTATATTGGATTGAATTCTTCTCATTTTTGTTTCGGCCGCCCTGTTGTCATTTCTTCTCAAAGACCTTTATTTGGTCAATTGTTTTCTGTGTGTTTATTCGATTGTGTTTGTCATAGGATAAATATTCGTTTCGGCTAAGCGTCGTCGAATTGCTAGTTTCATATTCTTCTGTTTCTGCCGAAAACCGTGAATCATTAGTATTATTCATCGATTTGTTGTTTGTTGATTCTCATGTGTTGTGGTCGATTCAACAAATGTCGTCGAGTAGTTAGTTTCGCAAATTCTTTAATTTAGCCGAGATTTGCAGAATCACTGTTTTGCCTACTAATTGGTTATCCATGTTATGTGTTGTAATTAATTGAATGTCGTCGCTTAGTTATACGAATTTTCCCGTTAGAACACTGGATGTTGACTAAGATTGGTGATTTGATCAGGAGGCATTACCAAGCTAAATGCTTGAATTGAAATGTTCTACTTAGTAATTTTTGATTCTGTTGATTGAATTAGGAAGTTATTTGAAACTGAAATGAGGTTTGGAATTAGCTGACTAGGAAGTTATGTGTTAGTATTTTTAAATACTGTTAATGTCCTGCACATGAGACTGATCAGTGGGATTTACTGCCACAGCAGAGCAGCCCACCAGTTGTCCCCTGCTACTGATTTTTAAGTGACAAACCCATGCCTAGACATGTAGTAGTGGAGGTAAAAGAGAATAACATGGGCAAAGATGGGGGAGGGGATTAGTTTAAGTGATAAGGGGTCTGTTTAGCTATAAAACAGGATAGAGATAGACTCTTAAGGGGGTGGTCTGAAACATTGAGAAACACATAGGCTGAGACATTGAAATATACAGTAAGGGTTCACAATACACACATACAAGAATATAGATAGAGAGAGCTGGGAGGTATAGACTGAAAAGTTACTGTTCCATTGGGTTTTGTTACTGTTTCGTTTGTGGTTGTCTCTGCTGTGGTCCTTAGTTCTCATGCTACTGCTGTTGGTTTGCTTCACTGGTGTGGTTTTTGTTGCTGTGATTGCATCTTGGCTCTTGTTTTGTTCTATCTTCTGGGTATTGCCCAGTGCTGTTGCTGTGTTGACTGCCACTATTTGTTGTTGATCTTGCTGTTGGATTTGTTGACTGGCCACTGGTTACTGTTGTTCTTCTGTTTGTTGTTGTTGCTGTGCTACTGTGGCTGTAATTGCCACTGGTCTTGTGTCACTGCTGAGACTACTGCTCTTCATTCATCCATTTGTTCCTTTTCTTATCCTAGGTACACCTCTATAATTCAATAGTTCCAAACTGAAGCTGTGAGATGAATGCATGAAGAATGTGAAGCTTAAGCCTGTTTTCATTTTTTTGTGTTCTTTCGGATGATGAGATGAAGTAGTTCAGTTGTTAATATTTTAGATTGTTAACAGTCCTTTTTTGTGTAATTATATCGGATTGTATGAATTCGAACCTTTGAAAACACTGTTGGTACTCGAGCTTTATCAAATATTCGAGACTATTAAGATGATTGTTAATAGGTTTGGATTTCAATTAAGCTTAGCGGGTAGAGAAATTAGAAAGGATTCACTGATATCCTATTGTGATAGCATTTCCAGAAACGACATAGGTTGATGGCATGAAAACAGGTTCGAGTGTTGAATAAGACATTACCATTTAGACTAAATCTCACAATAAGTAGTATTAGTAGTTAATGAAGATAGACTAAAATAATCCGCTAATGAGCGTTTGTAGATCAACTAATTTGAATGATTTTTGTCGGAATTTACTAGGCCACTTGAGTAAATAACATCGCTTTAAATAGCAATTTGAATAAAAATTAGTAACTAATGTTAATGATGAACGTTAGCATGAAAGTTCAAAAATGACTTTTGTATTACACATAGTTAACTCCATTGGCTCAATTCATCTAATACGGTCGGTTTAAATTAATTAGAGAATGGTTAGTTTGTTCTGATATTTTGTCAAATTCGTATGCTATTTATAATTTTAGTTTTAGTATTATTCGCTTGTAGAATAAGGCACAAAACAATTTCCCTTATGCAAGCTCGAGTGCAATTTCCGTTCACATTGATTCAATAACTAATAAGAGGTCCGAGCTTATAAACATGCAATAAATTAGGACCTTTTCTCTTTTATTTAGAGACGAACTTAGTAGAAAAAATGTAGTCACTTTAGGATTGTCCTTTTAAAATAAACGAGATGAGCCTCACCAAAAATACACCATTGTGGGGCCCTCGAATAATTGTCATGAAAACTTAGACTTGAAAGGACCGTCTAGTAAATTTCACGGTCCTTTTCCCAAAGTTAAATAGACGATAGACTCTTTAGGCACGACTTGAAATAAAATTACTTTCCTGAATACGGGTGTGCATTTATGTGACCCAAATCTTACTCTCGGCGAAACTGAAATACATTAGAGTCGCAGGCGTACTGGTTACGGTGCGGCTCGAAACGTGTTTTCGTAACGTCGCAATTCTTCTAAAAAATAAGAGCGGAGCATTAAAAGCACATAGTCAAAATATATAAAAGAATCAGATAGAAACAAAATTGCAATTGAGCGACCGTGCTAAAACCACGGAATCCGGGAGTGCCTAACACCTTCTCCCGGGTTAACAGAATTCCTTATCCAGATTTCTAGTTTCGCAGACTGTATTACAGAGTCATAAATTTCCTCGGTTCGGGATTAAACCGGTGACTTGGAACACCATTATTTTTCCAAGTGGCGACTCCGAATCTCTCAATAAATGAATCCCGTTTTGGTTGTCCTTTAATTGGAAAAACTCCCTCACGCTCTCGCGGGTGCGTAAAAAGGAGGTGTGACAGCTCTGGCGACTCTGCTGGGGAGTATGACCTCGAACTTCGGTTCGGGGTCTAAGAACTCGAGCTCATTTAAATTGTTATTTTGTCTATATCTGATTTTATTACATGTTTAATTAATGTGCTACATGTCTACCGCTTTGATATTCGTTGTATTGTATATACAAACTGCTATATGTTTACCGCTTTGATATTGCGTGAACTGTATATAAAACTGTGCCGAAAACCCGTCTCTTCTTACCCCGGGGATGTGCTTACTGGTTGAGACTCCCCTTTCTGTCAGTGTCAATACCAAAGTAAGAAAAGAGGCAGGATAAGTTACAAAGCCGGACGATCCCGCGGGTCCCGGTACGTAGCTCCCTCCTCAAATCCGAGTCGTCTGCTCGGGTACACGGTCTAGTATCATTGAAAAGCATCAGGATATTGAGCCTAGATTCAGGACGTTTATTTGCATCATCTCTGACTTAGGGGACTCAACACGGGGGTTGGGTCCGTCTAGGACAGGTAACCTGAAAGGAAAGACCATCTTGCCATATCATATTTGTTGTTAGCATTTATTTAGACTGACATGCTGACCGGGTTCCTTTAAATACCGAAGAAAAAGAAAAAAACACAAAAGGAAATAGTATGGGGAAGTAGATATCTTTCAGAAAAATACAAAAATACGTTTCACCAACAAGTCCACGAATTTAGTTTGCCAATAAAAGACGGCAGAAGATTGACTTTGCCGACAAAATGGGTTTTTGACAAAATGTGTTTTTGACGGTCAATAAAGGAAAGATAGTTGTTTTGACGGACCGAACTACGCGAGTTTGATTCTCACCGAGTGTGAGATACGTAGGCAACCTTTAAACGGGTCCAACTCCCATATTTCAAAAATAAGTTTCAATGGCGGAACGCCAAGATATTTAATTTTGCCTTAACGACCACTTTTTTGACCAGTCAATTCCTGGGGCCCGTTTCGTTTTCTTAGAAAAGATAGTTTTGGGGCAAATAAAAATTTCGCTTTCATCTAAGAATTACCTTAAATAAATGTGCAGAATGAGCACGAGTCAGAATACAACCGAAGCTATCATAAACAAGGTCCCCTTAAGTTTGCACAGGTGGTGGAGCGACTTGGGTGAGCAAGGACAAGATGCCGTTAAGCTGTACTTGGGAGATCTAGTGGGGCTGCTAAATATTCCCCCGAGAGGAGACATCATACGAGCTTTGATCTCATTCTGGGATCCGGCACACAATGTGTTCCACTTTTCAGACTTTGAACTCACACCAACACTGGAAGAATTAGCCGGATATGTCGGAAGACCAAAGGTCCCTATGAGGGATCAATACCTTATTGCACCAAGGGTGGTGACAGTACATCGGTTTTTGGATACGGTAAAGATCCGCAGAACTGTACACAACCCAGACTTATCAGAAGGGTTCTGCACTTTGGCATTTCTATATGACAAATATGGTCATTATGGAGGCTTCACCAAACACAAAAGCAAAATCTGCAGCGGAGACAACCAGTTAAAATGGGAGGAGCATAGACGCATCGCCTTCATGATAGCTTTTCTAGGTTCATTGATATTTCCTAGAAAAGATGGGAATATCAACATACAAGTGGCAGGGGTCGTCAGCACTTTGATGAAACAGAACAACAGTACTTTGGCTCCCATGATAATATCGGATATCTCTCGTGCACTCACCATCTGCAAAGCTGGAGGAACTTTCTTTGAAGCTTGCAATGTATTGCTCCAAATGTGGATGATCGATCACTTATGTCGTCATCCGCAATTTATGAGGTATAGTTCACCGAAGAAAACTTGTATAGAAGAATTTCCTGCAAGGGTCGAGGGACATGAGTTGCCAGAGGGGATCAGCGGATGGATACGACTTTTGCGTTCGACTACAACCAGCGGGATAGAATGGACGTTTGGTTGGCTACCCGTGGAAGAAGTCATATATGCATCAGCCGCAGAATCATATTTATTGCTAATGGGCCTCAACAGCATCCAGCCCTACGCACCAGGTCGAGTATTGAGACAGTTGGGACGATGCCAAATAATCCCAAAAGAAGAAGACCTCAGCCCACATGTAGTTGAAATTGGACCAGGAGGACAGTTCCCTGAAGCACTGGTCCGAAAGATTTGGAGTGAGTGTCAGACATTAAAAATAGACACTCGGGTGCGAGATCGAGCCCGGGGCGAAGTATCGTCGGAATACCCTGCATGGTATAGTAGAGATCTGGAGCATCAAAGGCCCGCAAAAAGGCCTCACCTCAGGGAGTTTGCTGGAGCGTCACGAGAACAATGGGACTGGTTGGCTAGAGAAGAAGCCTATAGAACAAAGATCAGCAGGATAGAACAACGGACCCAAGAGCTCCAATTTGAAATGGATGTGCAAACTGCCGCCAACGAAGGAGATAAGAAGAAGTTGGCACAAGAAAATGACTTCCTGAGAGCTCAAATCCAGCAAATGAAAAGGGATGCTGACAGACAGTTGAGGAGTCGGGCAGACGAAAAACTGATAAAGGGTCTGAAAAGCCGGGTTGCCGATGTCCAAAGAGAATTGGAAGAGTCTAAGGCCCAAACAGTGAGAATCCGAGCTAGCTGGAGAAAGGAGGCACATCAACATGCACTTCACCTACAACGGGTGGAAGAGGATTACACCGATATCGTCACCAGTTTAAGGGAAGCAAATGTTGTCCTCAGAGAACGGGTTTTCAAGCAAGCCCAAGATGCCAGAGCGGACCTCGACCGTTGCCACAATCTGATGGCTCGACTGCAAGAACAAATAGACAGGCTCTTAGACCAAGTCACCAACAACGCTCAACGATTGGGGGCGAAAAACCAGCGGATAGAGCGGCTACTCAGAGAAAGGGACATGATCAAGGACAGAATCGGGGAAATCGGGCACTATGTCACCATGAAGTGCCTAGCTTGTGAACAAATGCCCCGCACCGACCTTTTTGCTTCAATTATGGGCTATGTTCATCGGATCATGGAAGAATTAAGGGGACTACACAAGGACCTCACACCCGGGCCCGCGGCAAGGCCGAATGATGCCTCGCGGGCCCCCAGGAATTTTAGAGCAGTAGACTTTTGATTGAAAATGTATTTTTGAAATGTTGAGTCAAGCTAGTTGGCATTTTTACTTTCCCAAGTCAAGCATTTCCTTTCGTTTTGCTGATTGTTGTAAGACGTGTTTTGTAACTACACGGTTTTATTTGATATAAAAGTTACTGAATTTTGCCACAATCTTGTTAACAGAACTACGCTCGGTCTGATTCACGCAAAAACGTGATACGTAGGCAATCCACATAAGATTCGACCACCACTAAAAAGAAAGGAAAAGAATCCAAAGGTTAAATAACAATAAGGCTTGCAAAGATAGTAGAAAAAGAAAAAGGAAAAAGGAAAAGAAAAAGAAAAAGAAAAAGGGGCCGGAATGACGCATGTTAAGAGTACATGTAGAAAGGGTTATTTGGTTAGGTGCATTGCATCCAACGTGCTATAACATATCTGTCAAACTCGGTGAACTAACAAGTTTGTTGCATTTCCAGAAAGTTTAGCAGTTGGTTTGACAGAATATACTGGCCAACCATCACTACCGTACTAGATCCAAAGGACCGGTTACAGTAAGCATGTCTAGTTCTGGCAAGAGTCTCGAGGAAGAAAAATCCGAGCTACAAATCATGAAAGAAGAGGTAGACCGGTTAAAACAACGGATAACAGAGATGCACCTGGCCTGGGCCAGGGAACAGTCTTCACCAAACCGCCCTACTCTCGCCTCAGCTCCGGAACATCCGCCCATCGATCCTTCAACAAGCGCCCCAAGCTATCCATACTTTCAGGGGGAAAACCCATATGCCACCCACATTCCACCGGCCAAACCAAATCCTCCTCCAGCCACCCCTGTTTTTGTGGCACCTCCACCTGCTCCTCTGCAAAGGCCGGCCAGCGAGCCATATGTTCAGATCCATGATAACTCTTACTATCCTCCAGAGCCTACTTTCAGGGCTCCTGAACCACAATCACATACACCTCACTGGGATAATCCGGCAGAACCGGAAAAACACTTCCAAAGTTCGGAACACGAGGAAGTTGTCAGAAAAGTCAAAAGCCTGGAGCAGTCCTTCGGGAACATGCACGGTTTGGGCAACCAGGTCAGCGTCGCCTATAAAGATCTATGTCCATTTCCGGACGTCCAGTTGCCAGCAGGGTTCAAAATGCCCAAATTCGACCTATACGAGGGGCACGGCGACCCAGTAGCCCACCTCCGAGGGTTCTGCAGTAAAATGAGAGGGGCCGGAGGACGGGACGAGCTTCTGATAGCTTACTTCGGCCAGAGTCTGGGAGGATCTGCGCTGGAGTGGTACACTAGACAGGATCCCAGTAGATGGTTTACGTGGGATGATTTGGCTCAAGCTTTCATCGGCCAGTTCCAATACAATCTTGAGATAATCCCCGACCGCCTATCGTTGTTAAAATTAGAGAAGAAGCCCGCTGAAAGCTTCAGGGAATTCGGTTTCCGTTGGAGGGAACAGGCGGCCAGGGTAGATCCGCCGATGAGAGAGTGCGAGATGGTGGACTACTTCTTGCAGACATTAGAGCCCACCTACTTCGGACATCTGGTAACGTCCGTAGGCAAATCATTCACCGAGGTGATAAAAATGGGGGGTATGATCGAGGAAGGTTTGAAGGCCAACAAGATCATGAGTTACTCAACACTGAAAGCCACCACTCAGGCTATCCAAAGTGGTACTGGAGGAGTACTGGGGAAAAAGAGGAGAGAGGAAGTTGCGGCCGTCGAGTCCGGGGCATGGTTCAGAAATAGAGGCCCCGCACCCCAATATAGCCCACCCCAGCCCCACCACCAAAATTACTCCCACAACCCATATAACCACCCGCGACATTACTATCCCGCACCTGATCCCCATTTTACTGTCCACCACGCACAGTCCTATTCTGCACCTCCCGTCCATGCACCGTGGTGTGCACCAAGCCCGCAAAACAATCACCCACCCCCAAGAGCTTACAGAAACCCCTCGGGCGCGAGTTTCCATCCAAACCAAGCATTCAGGGGCGACAGGGCGCCGAGGCCAAAGACTTTCACTCCCTTAGGAGAGTCTTACACCAGTCTGTTCCACCGGTTGAAGCAAGTAGGTTTGCTAAATCCGGTTGAAGCTAAGCTACCAAACCCCCTCCCGAAGAACCTGGACCATTCAGTAAATTGTGCCTACTGCTCGGGATGTCCGGGACACGATACAGAAAAGTGTTGGAGGCTAAAGACGGCCATCCAGGAGCTCATTGACACTCGCAGGATTGAGGTCCAGACTCCAACCGAGCCCAACATCAACCAAAACCCGCTTCCAACTCATCATGAGACCAATATGATCGAGTTGGTACGGGCGGAGGAAGGAAAGGAGAAAGCCTCTCAGACCGTAATGATGATTAAATCTAGCGGGGCGGGAACGAGAAAAGGGCCAAGCCTTGACGAGTCGCCCAGTTGCAAGAAGGACATACCAGGAGAGTCGGAAGCAGGGAAAGGAAAGTGTGAACGAAGTACCGGTGAAGCCGGCCAAGATAGTTGTACCAGGGGCAGCAATCAAGCCCATTTTGACAGTAGCAGGCGTTCGAATGGATCCTTTCATCATCCAGCCAGCAACACAGTTGCCAGTAACTGATAGCCGGGCTGTCCCATGGAATTATGCTCGGATTACAACGACCTACAGAGGAAAGGAGGTGAAAGAGGAAGTTTGTGAAGCCCAGGGGTTGACCCGCTCGGGGAGATGTTTTGCCCCTGCGGAATTGAGGAAGACCACTCCGGCGGTATTGAAAAAGCCGGTCACCGATGAAGAAGCGGAAGAATTCTTGAAAAAGATGAAGCTGCACGACTACTCCGTCTTAGAGCAGTTGAAGAAGACTCCGGCGCAAATATCATTGCTATCCTTGCTGATACATTCTGAAGAACATCGGCAAGCATTGATGAAAGTCCTGAATGAGGCACATGTACCGGATAAAATCTCAGTAAGCCATTTGGAGAAGATCGCCAATCGGATCTTCGAAGCAAATCGGATCACCTTCACCGATGACGAGTTGCCTGAGGAAGGCACCGAGCACAACAAGGCTTTATATCTTACGGTGAAGTGTGAGGAAGCGGTGGTTACCAAAGTCCTTGTCGATAATGGGTCCAGTGCTAACATTTGTCCTCTCTCTACACTGGACAAGTTGAAAGTGGACATCGGCAGGGTACGCAAGAACAGCGTATGTGTTCGAGGGTTTGACGGAGGAGGCAAAGCGTCGGTTGGTGACATAGTGCTAATCTTGACAATTGGGCCGGTGGAGTTCACTATGGAATTCCAGGTGCTGGACATGGTGGTGTCACATAACCTCCTGATAGGGCGACCATGGATCCATGCCGCAAGAGCAGTTCCATCCAGCTTGCACCAACTCGTCAAGTTCGAGTGGGACCAATAGGAGATCGTCGTCCATGGAGAGAACGATCCACAATCAGGCACCATCATCCCCTTTGTTGAAACAGAAGAAGATGTTGGGCCGTGGGTGTATCAGGTCTGCGATGTGGTGTCCGCCAACCGAGTTCCGGAAGGGGAATGCATTCCCGGTGACAGAACAATTATTGCGGATGTCATGGTGGCGCATGAAATGTTGAGACATGGTTTCATACCCGGTAAAGGTCTAGGTGCATCTCTGCAAGGAATCATACAACCGGTATCGGTGGTCGAAAACTTGGGAACCTTCGGCTTGGGATTCCAGCCAACCTCAGAGGACATCCGGCGAGCAAAGAGGAGTAAGCAGAAGACATGGGTGCTCCCAAAGCCTGTTCCACGCCTTTCCCAATCTTTTGTCAGGTCCGGAGCAAGAGGATATCCAACGACAAAGATTCCCGGCCCTACGATCAGGCCAGACGAAGAGTTCTTCAGGAAGTTCGAGGACCTATTCACAGATGTATGTATGCTCGAGGACGGTGAAGGATCCAGTCACGCCGAGATACAGTTTGTGGGACCAAAGGCAAAACTGAATAACTGGAAGGCTACTCCTCTCCCTGTCCGGAAGGAGTCTTGGTAGTTTGTCTTGGATTGTTTTTCTTTCGAAATTTTGCGTTGGGGGTTTGTCCCCGGAGTAAAGTCCCGTTGTTTTTAGTTCATTTCTGATTTAAGTTTGCAGTTTGTTTTTCCCTTTGTACAATTCCCATTAATGAAATTTGGTTCCTTCGTGTCTGATTTTGTTTTTCTTTTCCTTCTTTTTACTTTTCTGAACAGCCTTCTTGCAACTGATCTTAATGATATGGCGTGCTTAAAGATTAATCAACCCAGTCTAGAAAGTCGATCGGGTTTGGAAATAATAACGCATGAAATAAGAAGTGACGGGAGTGAGTCAGAGTACGGCGATGATGAAGCCGTGGAAGAAATCGGTGAAGAATTAAGTCACTTCGAGGAAAAGCCCAAACCGAATTTAAATGATACCGAGGCCGTTAATCTAGGGAATGCGGATGACGTCAAAGAAACCCGGATAAGTGTCCATATTGAACCCAATCTGAGAGAAGAATTGATCAAAACACTCATGGAGTTTAAAGATATTTTCGCATGGTCGTACGACGACATGCCAGGACTCAGCACTGATCTAGTGGTTCATAGATTACCCACCGATCCGGCATATCCTCCCGTCAAGCAAAAGCTGCGGAAATTCAAGACGGAGATGAGTGTGAAGATTAAGGAGGAGGTAACCAAGCAGTTGCAGGCGAAAGTCATTCGTGTCACTCGATACCCTGAATGGTTGGCTAACGTAGTACCGGTGCCAAAGAAAGACGGAAAGATCGGGGTATGCGTGGACTATCGCAATCTCAACAAGGCAAGTCCTAAGGATAATTTCCCACTTCCCAATATCCATATCCAGATTGATAATTGCGCCGGACGCGAAATTGGATCCTTTGTGGACTGTTATGCGGGATATCATCAGATTTTGATGGATGAAGAGGACGCAGAAAAGACGGCTTTTATCACACCGTGGGGGACTTATTGCTACCGAGTGATGCCGTTTGGTTTGAAGAATGCGGGAGCAACATATATGAGGGCGATGACTACGGTATTCCATGACATGATACACAAGGAAATTGAGGTGTACGTGGATGATGTGATCATAAAATCTAGGCGTCAAGAAGACCATGTTGTTGACCTCAGGAAGTTCTTTCAAAGACTCCGAAGGTACGACATCAAGCTTAATCCGGCCAAATGCGCATTCGGAGTTCCATCAGGAAAGCTGCTAGGATTCATCGTCAGCCGACGGGGCATTGAGTTGGACCCCTCCAAAATTAAGTCCATTCAGGAGTTACCCCCGCCGAAGAATAAAACAGAGGTAATGAGTCTGTTGGGAAGGTTGAATTACATCAGTAGGTTTATTGCCCAGCTTACGGCAACCTGTGAACCCATATTCCGCCTATTGAAGAAAGACGCTGTGATAGAATGGACGGCAAAATGTCAGGAAGCGTTTGACCGGATCAAAGGGTATCTGTCAAATCCACCCGTACTAGTTCCGCCTGAGCCAGGTAGACCCCTGATTCTTTATCTGACGGTCTTGGAGAATTCGTTTGGCTGCGTACTGGGGCAGCATGATCTTACCGGCAGGAAGGAACGGGCCATTTACTACCTCAGTAAGAAGTTCACAGTCCACGAGGTCAAGTACACTCATCTAGAAAAGACATGTTGCGCCCCGACTTGGGTAGCCCAAAAGCTGAAACACTACTTGTCTTCTTACACCACTTACCTCATTTCGCATTTGGATCCGTTGAAGTATATTTTCCAGAAACCTATGCCTACGGGGAGGTTAGCAAAATGGCAAATATTACTTACGGAGTTCGACATCATATACGTGACAAGGACGGCTATGAAAGCTCAAGCCCTGGCCGATCACTTAGCTGAAAATCCCGTTGATGACGAATACGAACCTTTGAGGACGTATTTTCCAGATGAGGAAGTATTGCAGATTGAGGGGTTAGAACCTACCAAGGATCCAGGATGGAAGCTCTTCTTCGATGGAGCGGCAAACGCAAAAGGAGTCGGAGTAGGGGTCGTGCTCATATCTGAAACAGGACATCATTATCCTGTTACTGCTCAACTGCGTTTTCACTGTACCAATAATATGGCCGAGTACGAGGCATGTATCTTGGGGTTGCGATTAGCGGTGGACATGGATGTACGGGACGTCTTGGTCTTGGGGGACTCGGACCTTCTAGTACATCAGATTCAGGGAGAATGGGAAACCAGAGATTTAAAGCTTATCCCATATCGTCAGTGCTTGCATGATCTGACCAAGCGCTTTCGATCAGTAGAATTCAGACACATCCCAAGGATGCATAATGAGGTTGCCGACGCTCTAGCTACTTTAGCGTCGATGCTACATCACCCGGACAAGGTTCGTGTCGATCCATTACATATCCAGATCCGGAATCAACATGCTTATTGTAATGTGATAGAGGAAGAGGTGGATGGTGAGCCGTGGTTTCATGATGTCAAGGAGTACCTCAGGTTAGGAGTATACCCAGAACAAGCAACTGGAGATCAAAAGCGAGCTATTCGGCGGTTGGCGAACGGATTTTTCCTTAGTGGAGGGGTGCTATACAAAAGAACCCCGGATTTGGGATTATTGAGATGTATAGATGCGAGTCAAGCCACAACAGTGATGACAGATGTACACTCGGGAGTGTGTGGACCACACATGAGCGGATACGTATTGGCAAAGAAGATTCTTCGAGCAGGATATTATTGGCTCACTATGGAGCGGGATTGTATAAGTTTCGTGCGAAGATGCCATCGGTGTCAGATACACGGAGATTTGATTCATTCCCCGCCAACTGAATTGCATACAATGTCAGCACCATGGCCGTTTGTCGCATGGGGTATGGATGTTATTGGACCTATTGAGCCTGCGGCTTCCAATGGTCACAGGTTCATTCTGGTAACGATTGATTATTTTACCAAGTGGGTAGAGGCCAAAACATTCAAATCAGTGACCAAGAAGGCGGTAGTGGACTTCGTACACTCCCACATCATTTGCAGGTTTGGAATTCCAAAGATGATCATTACAGATAACGGTGCAAATCTTAACAGTGGATTGATGAAAGAGGTATGTCAACAGTTCAAGATTACACACCGAAATTCCACACCGTATCGCCCAAAAGCAAACGGTGCGGTCGAGGCAGCAAACAAGAACATAAAGAAGATATTGAGGAAGATGATAGAAGGATCTAGGCAATGGCATGAAAAGTTACCATTTGCGCTGTTGGGTTATCGCACTACCGTCCGGACTTCGGTAGGTGCAACTCCTTACTTGTTGGTATACGGGACTGAAGCGGTAATACCCGCAGAAGTTGAGATTCCATCCCTCCGAATCGTCGCTGAAGCTGAGATTGATGACGACGAGTGGGTCAAAACCCGATTAGAGCAATTGAGCTTGATCGATGAAAAGAGATTGACGGCAGTATGTCACGGCCAATTGTATCAAAAGAGAATGGCGAGAGCATATAACAAGAAGGTACGTCCCAGGAGATTTGAAGTGGGACAGCATGTGCTGAAGAGAGTTCTACCACATCAAGCCGAAGCGAAAGGCAAGTTCGCTCCAAATTGGCAAGGACCTTTTGTGGTAACTAGAGTATTATCCAACGGCGCTCTATGTCTGACTGATGTCGAGGGAAGATGCACCGATATGGCTATCAATTCTGATGCGGTTAAGAGATATTATGTGTAATTCTTTAATGCATTTGTCAACGTTTGGTTTCGTTTGTGTGTATTTGGCATTTTTCGGAGAATGAAATGACGGAGGCAATTTTTCTACTACCCAAACACTTTAACCTTTGTTTCCCCCTTTGAGCCTTAATTATTCTTTCATATACCCTCTTTCGGAATCATCAAGGAAGATGTGTAACAGAATAGAAAAGAAACAAAGAAGTAATACAAGAAAAAGTGAACTACGTTCGACCTGATTCCTCAAGAAGGATACGTAGGCGCCACACGGCTCGGTCATAATAAAATAAAAATCAAAAATCCCCCAAGCAACAAAACTGGGGCAGAAGTCATTGTTTCGTTGGAAAGATAGTGTGGATTCCGAAAGTTGTAATAAGCTAACCGTTGAGGCTAAACCCCTTTCTTCGGCCTCACGCGCAGAAACCATATCAAAAACCAGAAAGACCTCTCGATCAGTATTTGAGAAGTGCCAAGGCATGTGAATGAAAGCCAAGAGTGACATCCCGACCCTCGATTGAATTCGGGATGCACAAGCCGAAAGGGGATAACGCTCTAGAGGGAATCTCAGGGGTGATACCCCGCCGCGAGGAAAGAAAGCATAAATGAGAGAGTCTTAACGGTGAAAACCCTCGCGGGCACCTTAAGGCGAAGGAAGTTGAGAGAAATAAAATGAGAGAGTCTTACGGTGAAAACCTTTACGGGCACCTTAAGGCGACGGGAGATAGAGAGAAATGAGAGAATCTCACTAGTGAAAACCCTTTGAAGGGCACTGTGAGGTGACAGGACGAGATAGTTGCAAGATGTCTGCATGAGACAAGGTTTGGACATCCGTTTACCTCTAGCAGAACGCGGCGTCAGAAAGTGATTGATATGAATAGACTGGGTAGTTTAATCTCAAAGGCGCGGCATAACGTTGGATCAGGCACACATTCAGATAAGTTTTCCTATTTTTGAGTTCAGAAAAGTTTTTCTCTTCTTTTGTCATTTGCGGTCAGTAGTCTTTTCTTTTCTTTCATTTTCGAAAATTGATTTTTCAAAGCTTACTACCAAGTCTCCCAAAGCAGTATATTGAAAGTGAATAGGCATGGAACGAGGCAATAAGACAGAAGTCGTTGCGATAGTAAGATTGGGATGACAGGCCGAGTGGAAGGTTCGCAAGAGTTATGGAGTATGATGGACACATGTGGCATGTCCGAAAGATGATTTCACGCAACAGATCACCGGCTAAAAAGAGTCGGATCAAACCAAAGAGTGGAATAAAGGGAAAGATGAGAGGTCGTTCGTGGAAAGAGCATCGTCCCCAGCAAGCGTCAACATCGCCCGCAAAGTTCGAGAGAGGCCAAGCAGCTGGAAGAAAATGGCCTCAACAAGAGTGGCACGACCACTCACCGCATTTGGAAACTAACAATTTTTCTTTGATTTAAAAGCAGGGAAAAGAGGGTTCGTTGGCAGAAAAGCATACCGTCCAGAAGTTTATCAAACTGGGGCAGAAAATTTTCTCCTGTTGCGAAAATTTTCTCGAAAGCAAGACTCAGAGGATGAGGATAGAAAGCAACACAAGATTTCGGGGAGTACCAGCTCCGAGCAGAATAGTTTTGAGAAAGGCCAGACGACACGATGGGGTAATATTTGAGCTTGGTATCACCTCCCAGCAGTTGTGGGGAAAATAAAACAATGGCTTCGAGATTTGCCTAGCATTATTACATCCCATAATTTGTTCGAGGAGGCAAAAGCGTGAGTCCCAGAGGAGGTATGGGAGAAGAAGGAAGAGAATGAGGGGTGAAGGAAACAAAGAATACTTCCTCGGCAGCATCACCCCCAGCAGGCGAGTAAACAGTTCCAAAAATATCCCCAGCAGCCAGAAGAAAAGTAATACGACCGGGGGAAAGCAATTCCAAGACAGGATAATTCAGAAGAGAAGGTGGTCCGAGAGGTAATGCAGGAACAAGGATAGGGTACAAAAGGCAAAGGAAGGTAATCGAGATAGGATGAAATCAGTGAAGTAGTAGTTGAAGTCAGGGAGCCCGCCTGGAGAATGGAGTGGCGATTTTATTTTTGAAGTAGTAGTTGAAGTCAGGGAGCCCGCCTGGAGAATGGAGTGGCGATTTAATTTTGAAGCAGTAGTTGAAGTCAGGGAGCCCGCCTGGAGAATGGAGTGGCGATTTTATTTTTGAAGTAGTAGTTGAAGTCAGGGAGCCCGCCTGGAGAATGGAGTGGCGATTTAATTTTGAAGCAGTAGTTGAAGTCAGGGAGCCCGCCTGGAGAATGGAGTGGCGATTTTATTTTTGAAGTAGTAGTTGAAGTCAGGGAGCCCGCCTGGAGAATGGAGTGGCGATTTAATTTTGAAGTTGTAGTTGAAGTCGGGGAGCCCGCCTGGAGAATGGAGTGGCGATTTAATTTTGAAGGTGTAGTTGAAGTCAGGGAGCCCGCCCGGAGAATGGAGTGGCGATTTAATTTTGAAGTTGTAGTTGAAGTCAGGGAGCCCGCCTGGAGAATGGAGTGGCGATTTAATTTTGAAGTTGTAGTTGAAGTCGGGGAGCCCGCCTGGAGAATGGAGTGGCGATTTAATTTTGAAGTTGTAGTTGAAGTCAGGGAGCCCGCCTGAAGAATGGAGTGGCGATTTATTTTGAAGTTGTAATTGAAGTCGGGGAGCCCGCCTGAAGAATGGAGTGGCGATTTATGATTAGAGTGTGTCAATAAAGTCAAAAACCCAGCGCTGAAGAATGGAGTGGCGATTTTATTTTGAAGTTGAAGTCAGGGAGCCCGCCTGAAGAGAGGAATGGCGACTTATTTTCAAAAAAATGTTGTTGAAGTCAGGGAGCCCGCCTGAAGAATGGAGTGGCAATTTACTTTCGAAGTTGTTTGAGGAAGCAGTAGAGTATAACAGAAATCCCCAGCATGAATCCAAGTTCAAAATCAGAAGGAAGGCAACAAGGATCAGAAAGATAGATTCAGACTTCGAAGCAGAATAGTTCGAAGATCGCAAGGAAGGAACATCAAGTCCGACAGAATAGCAAGGAACATGGAAAGTCAAGATGAAGAGATAGATAAGATTTCGCAATGCTGTAACTTAGTCTAGCTTCTTATTTTGTTGTTTAGTACGGTGTAACAAGGAGGTCAGCTAAGCAGTGGCAACAGCGGTAATAGCAGTAACAGCAGTAACAGCGAGATCGCAACAGTCATGGTAGTCCCAGCTACCAGAACTTCCCGAACTACATTGACCTGATTCCCTTTTAGCCAGGGATATGTAGGAGACCTTCTGAAGCAAAGGTTCGGTCAAACTTTTCCAAAAAATGCTTCATACGGAGTGCTCAAACGGGCAAAAAATCGCTCGTATCCGCTCACTTATCTTTGCACGAAAACTCTTCATGTTTCCGCGCAAAGAGGGGCAGCAGTTGTGAGCACGTGATTTTTGCCCTACATGAGATTTACTCCCAAAAATTCAAAATAAAATTTGTTTTGTATCGTTGTAATATCTGTGGATTTTTGTGTTAATGTTTTTATTATTTGTATCCTTTGTGTATGCATGTTTGATTGTTTAAATTAAGAAAAATACAAAAGTATATTATGTTTGCACTCTTAGGATTTAATTTACAATTAAAAGTAATCAAGTTTATTTGACAAAATAGAAAAATCACAAAAAATATGTATTTTTGTATTTAATGTCCCAATTGTGCGATTTTAGTTCAATTTAGCTATAATAAGAGCTTAATTAGCATTCTTACAAACTAATTTGATTTTGTAATGTATTTTAGATTTTTGGTTAATAAATAGGAAATAAAAAAAGAAAGAAAATAGGAGGGGGAAATTAGATTGGGCCAAATCCAATTTAAATATAACAAGGCCCAAACAAATAACTCAAAACCCACCCCAAACCAGTTAAACCCGGACGAAACCAAGCCCAAGTCGTCCCTACCCGGTCCAGCCCCGACCCATCGCCTGAACCGCCCCACCGTATCTCTAATCTGAACCGTTGGATCCTCATGATCCAACGGCTGAGATTAAACACCCATTTTAATACACAAATAACCCCCCCCCAAACCCGCCTAACCCACCTCACTTCTCTCATACCAATCTCCTCTCCTCCAAATCCTTTCCCTGAAACCCTAGCCGCCACCTTACCCTTCCGCTAGAAACCCGGCGGCCAGCCATCGCCGGCCACCCAAACCAACACCCCAAGACCTCCTCCCTCTCCCCATCCCAAATCCCTAGTCTTCATTCCTCGAAACTTAGCCGGGCTTTTCGAATCACAAATCAAAAATTGGTCAAGAACCCTAAGTTCTAAAATAGGGATTTTCGTCCGATTAATTAACGATTTTGGGTCTAATAGACCTTAATCGGAGTATTTTCGGTTGAAAATACTTCGATTAAGTTCCGTTAGACTCCAAATTCAAGTCCAAGCTCCGGATTCTGTTTTGGTTTCGATTTCTTCTTCTCTTGAGGTAATTTCTTTTTTCCTGTTTATCTCAATTAGGTGTGTTTGTTTTGTATATTGGATTGAATTCTTCTCATTTTTGTTTCGGCTGCCCTGTTGTCATTTCTTCTCAAAGACCTTTATTTGGTCAATTGTTTTCTGTGTGTTTATTCGATTGTGTTTGTCATAGGATAAATATTCGTTTCGGCTAAGCGTCGTCGAATTGCTAGTTTCATATTCTTCTGTTTCTGCCGAAAACCGTGAATCATTAGTATTATTCATCGATTTGTTGTTTGTTGATTCTCATGTGTTGTGGTCGATTCAACAAATGTCGTCGAGTAGTTAGTTTCGCAAATTCTTTAATTTAGCCGAGATTTGCAGAATCACTGTTTTGCCTACTAATTGGTTATCCATGTTATGTGTTGTAATTAATTGAATGTCGTCGCTTAGTTATACGAATTTTCCCGTTAGAACACTGGATGTTGACTAAGATTGGTGATTTGATCAGGAGGCATTACCAAGCTAAATGCTTGAATTGAAATGTTCTACTTAGTAATTTTTGATTCTGTTGATTGAATTAGGAAGTTATTTGAAACTGAAATGAGGTTTGGAATTAGCTGACTAGGAAGTTATGTGTTAGTATTTTTAAATACTGTGAATGTCCTGCACATGAGACTGATCAGTGGGATTTACTGCCACAGCAGAGCAGCCCACCAGTTGTCCCCTGCTACTGATTTTTAAGTGACAAACCCATGCCTAGACATGTAGTAGTGGAGGTAAAAGAGAATAACATGGGCAAAGATGGGGGAGGGGATTAGTTTAAGTGATAAGGGGTCTGTTTAGCTATAAAACAGGATAGAGATAGACTCTTAAGGGGGTGGTCTGAAACATTGAGAAACACATAGGCTGAGACATTGAAATATACAGTAAGGGTTCACAATACACACATACAAGAATATAGATAGAGAGAGCTGGGAGGTATAGACTGAAAAGTTACTGTTCCATTGGGTTTTGTTACTGTTTCGTTTGTGGTTGTCTCTGCTGTGGTCCTTAGTTCTCATGCTACTGCTGTTGGTTTGCTTCACTGGTGTGGTTTTTGTTGCTGTGATTGCATCTTGGCTCTTGTTTTGTTCTATCTTCTGGGTATTGCCCAGTGCTGTTGCTGTGTTGACTGCCACTATTTGTTGTTGATCTTGCTGTTGGATTTGTTGACTGGCCACTGGTTACTGTTGTTCTTCTGTTGTTGTTGTTGCTGTGCTACTGTGGTTGTAATTGCCACTGGTCTTGTGTCACTGCTGAGACTACTGCTCTTCATTCATCCATTTGTTCCTTTTCTTATCCCAGGTACACCTCTATAATTCAATAGTTCCAAACTGAAGTTGTGAGATGAATGCATGAAGAATGTGAAGCTTAAGCCTGTTTTCATTTTTTTGTGTTCTTTCGGATGATGAGATGAAGTAGTTCAGTTGTTAATATTTTAGATTGTTAACAGTCCTTTTTTGTGTAATTATATCGGATTGTATGAATTCGAACCTTTGAAAACACTGTTGGTACTCGAGCTTTATCAAATATTCGAGACTATTAAGATGATTGTTAATAGGTTTGGATTTCAATTAAGCTTAGCGGGTAGAGAAATTAGAAAGGATTCACTGATATCCTATTGTGATAGCATTTCCAGAAACGACATAGGTTGATGGCATGAAAACAGGTTCGAGTGTTGAATAAGACATTACCATTTAGACTAAATCTCACAATAAGTAGTATTAGTAGTTAATGAAGATAGACTAAAATAATCCGCTAATGAGCGTTTGTAGATCAACTAATTTGAATGATTTTTGTCGGAATTTACTAGGCCACTTGAGTAAATAACATCGCTTTAAATAGCAATTTGAATAAAAATTAGTAACTAATGTTAATGATGAACGTTAGCATGAAAGTTCAAAAATGACTTTTGTATTACACATAGTTAACTCCATTGGCTCAATTCATCTAATACGGTCGGTTTAAATTAATTAGAGAATGGTTAGTTTGTTCTGATATTTTGTCAAATTCGTATGCTATTTATAATTTTAGTTTTAGTATTATTCGCTTGTAGAATAAGGCACAAAACAATTTCCCTTATGCAAGCTCGAGTGCAATTTCCGTTCACATTGATTCAATAACTAATAAGAGGTCCGAGCTTATAAACATGCAATAAATTAGGACCTTTTCTCTTTTATTTAGAGACGAACTTAGTAGAAAAAATGTAGTCACTTTAGGATTGTCCTTTTAAAATAAACGAGATGAGCCTCACCAAAAATACACCATTGTGGGGCCCTCGAATAATTGTCATGAAAACTTAGACTTGAAAGGACCGTCTAGTAAATTTCACGGTCCTTTTCCCAAAGTTAAATAGACGATAGACTCTTTAGGCACGACTTGAAATAAAATTACTTTCCTGAATACGGGTGTGCATTTATGTAACCCAAATCTTACTCTCGGCGAAACTGAAATACATTAGAGTCGCAGGCGTACTGGTTACGGTGCGGCTCGAAACGTGTTTTCGTAACGTCGCAATTCTTCTAAAAAATAAGAGCGGAGCATTAAAAGCACATAGTCAAAATATATAAAAGAATCAGATAGAAACAAAATTGCAATTGAGCGACCGTGCTAAAACCACGGAATCCGGGAGTGCCTAACACCTTCTCCCGGGTTAACAGAATTCCTTATCCAGAATTTCTAGTTTCGCAGACTGTATTACAGAGTCATAAATTTCCTCGGTTCGGGATTAAACCGGTGACTTGGAACACCATTATTTTTCCAAGTGGCGACTCCGAATCTGTCAATAAATGAATCCCGTTTTGGTTGTCCTTTAATTGGAAAAACTCCCTCACGCTCTCGCGGGTGCGTAAAAAGGAGGTGTGACACTATCTTTCTCTCTGTTTTTCCAGTGAGTGAATCTGTTTAGTATTCTGCCAGTGTGTGAATCTGTCTCTATGTGAGTGTGTTTTCCAGAGAGTATTTTTCTTGTTTTTCAGTTAGTGTCTCTCTGTATGTATATCATTTCCAGTGAGTGCCTCTCCATTTTATAGCCTAGAGATCCAAAGTAACAGCTCTACTTTTTAGTTCTAGATCTGTCCAGCTTATGCTGTTTCACCTTTTCTTCACTTTTCAGTTGTATAAGTATAGCTTTTTATTAAAGAACTCTGAAAGGGCAGAAATTAGTGTCATAACCTGCTGTCCACCAGGTTCCACTAGCCTTTACATGTGCATTGCACTCTTTGAAACTTGGTTGTTAGTTTCATTTCTGAAGCCTATCAGAATTACACCTATCTTCTCCTTAAAAACCTATTAGAGTTACAGCTATATTTTCCTTAAAGTCCCATTGGAAATACAGCTATATCCAATCCATATTTCCTAAGCTTAATCAACAGAATCATATGACTAAACAGAATAGTTCAATTCAAAGCAAAACAAAGCACTGCCTGAGGTTTCACACAACCATTTCTACGAGATTAGACAAACACTCAATTAAACACAACATGTATCATTGATAACGAAAAAACTGATAAAACAATGATTCCAAGGATTCTCGGCCAAAAATGTAACAATATGAAACCAATCGTCAACATCCGACTAATTGATTGCAACACATGATTGATAACAATTGATCGACGAATCAACGATTTCGACAAGTCTCGGCCAACCAAACAAAAAATGTAGAACACAATCATTTGACGATATTAATCGAAGCGAATATGCATTCCAACATTCAAATAACAATCAATCGATTACGATACGTACAATCGATAAACAAACCAATCGCAAAGACTGCGATTTACAGACTCTCGGCCAGAGTAGTCAAAATAATGAAAACTTTAGCTATTCGACGAAATATCGAATCGAGTCGAATTCTTATCTTCTAACACCACACTTATAATAGACCAATCAAGGAAATAACAAGTCGACCAAATAAAGGTCCCAAACAGATGAGGAAAAACAGAAAAATCAAAACTGTCCGAAGAGAAATATCAACAAACGAACAACCATAATCAAAACAAATAAAATAACAAGGAAAGAGAGGGAATAAAATAGTACCTCCGAACAATTCGAATCAAAGCAGTGGTCGGTCACTAGAATTTTCGTATTTGGAATCGAACGGACCTTAATTGAAATGTTTTCAAGCGAAAACAAATCAATTAAGGTCTATTAGACCCCAATTTCTTTGAAAATCCGAAAACAAATCCCTAATTCGGAATTTAGGGTTCTTGCAATTCGATTTGGGGCTCGATAATTTCTGGTGGTATTCGAACAAAAAGGGCCATGGATTCATGTAGGGGATAGTCCGGTGGTGGTGTGGTATCAATTTGGAGTGGTTTGGGGTGAATCTCAATTTTCCGGCGAACTTCGAACCATTATTCGAAGAGTTTGAAAATGAATCGAGGAAAATGGGTTAGGGGTTCGGAATGGGGAGGTCTTGGGGAGTTCGGGGTGTAAAAATTAGGTGGTTTGGACCACCGGAACCGCCGTGAGGCGATTTCCGGTGGGGTGGAGCTCGGCGGCGGCGGTGTTATTTCTCTGAAGGATGAGAGATGAGATGAATTAGGGTTTTGGATTGATTTTTGGTATATTAAAATGCTGAATCATTCTGAGCCGTTGGATCATAATAATTCAACGGCTATGATTAAATGATGGGGTTGGGCGGATTGGTTAATGTATTGGGCGGGTTCAAGGTGTGGTCCGTTTGGGCTTGGTCCAGTTTTTTTTCAAATGGCCCAATCCATTTCAACTCTTTTGTTTGTTTTTTTTGGTTTCCCTTATCTTTTTTTTTTTTAATTTAGTTTTCTAAAAATAAAAATTTCTAATTACATTACACAATCAACTAAATTGTAAGAAATATTAATTAAGTTATATTAACAATTAACACACTCAATTTAAACATCAATTAAATATAAATCAAACAATTGGGACATTAAACACTAGAAAAGCAAAATACATATTTTTTGTGATTTCTTTATTTTGTAAAATAAACTTAAACTATTCCTAATTGCAAAGTTAAATCAAAAATGTAAATATGACCTATTTTTGTATTTTTATTAATTTAAACACATATAATCATGCATATACAAATGCAAATAAATACCAAAATAACACAAAAAATTCACAAAAAATACACACCATAAAATAGACAATTTTTGTTTTGATTTTGTGGGAGTAATTCATGTTAGGCAAAAATCTCGTGCTCACAGCTGCCCCTCTTTGCGCGGAAACCACGAAGAGTTTTCGTGCAAAGATAAATGAGCAAATACGAGCGATTTTTGCCTGTTTGAATACTCCGTGGGAAGCATTTTGAAAGAGTTTGACCGAGCCTTTGCTTCGGAGGCCTCCTACATATCCTGGGCTAAACAGGAATCATGTCAATGTAGTTCGCGAAGTTTTGGTAGCTGGGACTACCGTGGACTGACACTTTGCTGTTACTGTTGCTATCGTTGCTGCATGTTGCTGCCTACTGCTTACTGATCTCCTTATTACACCAAAAGAAATTAAAGCTGAACTAGCTATGCTATCAAACTATGAGTTACAAGATTCCTATCTATGATTCTCTTGAAAACTTGATCTTGAATCTTAGCTGATTTGCTGTAGACCTCGATCCGAATCTTGATGCTCCACAAGCTGTACGTGCTTGTTTATTTCTGTAACATTGAGTGAAACGGAGTCGGCGGAGCTTGTTACTTCAATCATCTTCTGAGCAATCCGCGCTTTTGTTTACTCCAACATTTGGACTCGTTCTTTCTTCACTCTGGGTTGATGTTCCGTTTGTAGGTTATCTCGATCCTTGCGTCCCGAGGTCAAACCTATTTAGACAAGCAAAACAAACAAACGAACAAAATTTTTCTGCCCCAGTTTTGCTAGGAAAATTTCGTGAGTTAGTTGTGACACAGAAAGTGATTAAAAAGACTCTTTGGTATTGGGTAGGAAAATCATGGTTTCACAAACGTTCAACGGCTTTCTAGCCGGGATTTTGTAGAAGAATTTCACGGCTTTCTGGCCGGAATTCAAACAATATCTAACGATTTTTTGGCCGTCAGATCCTCGGTTTTTTGGCCGGGGTAAAAGTAAATGGCTCCACAGTTTTTGACTGGGGAGATCCTCGGTTTTCTGGCCGGGATAAAAGTTTCAACGGATTTCTCGCCGGAATTCAAACAATATCTAACGGTTTTTGGCCGTCGGATCCTCGGTTTTTTGGCCGGGGTAAAAGTAAATGGCTCCGCAGTTTTTTGACCGGGAGATCCTCGGTTTTCTAACCGGGGATAAAAGTTTCACGGCTTTCTGGCCGGAATTCAAACAATACCTAACGGTTTTTTGGCCGTCAGATCCTCGGTTTTTTGGCCGGGGTAAAAGTAAATGGCTCCGCAGTTTTTGACTGGGGAGATCCTCGGTTTTCTGACCGGGGATAAAAGTTTCACGGCTTTCTGGCCGGAATTCAAACAATATCTAACGGTTTTTGGCCGTCAGATCCTCGGTTTTTTGGCCGGGGTAAAAGTAAATGGCTCCGCAGTTTTTGACTGGGGAGATCCTCGGTTTTTTGACCGGGGATAAAAGTTTCACGGCTTTCTGGCCGGAATTCAAACAATATCTAACGGTTTTTTGGCCGTCAGATCGTCGGTTTTTTGGCCGGGGTAAAAGTAAATGGCTCCGCAGTTTTCTGGCTGGGAGAGATCCTCGGTTTTTTGATCGGGGATAAAAGTTTCACGGCTTTCTGGCCGGAATTCAAATAATATCTAACGGTTTTTGGCCGTCAGATCCTCGGTTTTTTGGCCGGGGTAAAAGTAAATGGCTCCGCAGTTTTCTGACTCGGAGATCCTCGGTTTTCTGACCGGGGATAAAAGTTTCACGGCTTTCTGGCCGGAATTCAAACAATATGTGAGTTAGTTGTGACACAGAAAATGATTAAAAAGATTCTTTGGTATTGGGTAAGAAAATCATAGTTTCACAAACGTTCAACGGCTTTCTGGCCGGGATTTTGTAGAAAGGTTCTATGGCTTTCTGGCCGGAATTCAAACAATATCTAACGATTTTTTGGCCGTCGGATCCTCGGTTTTTTGGCCGGGGTAAAAGTAAATGGCTCCGCAGTTTTCTGACTGGGAGATCCTCGGTTTTTGACCGGGAAGAAAAGTTTCACGGCTTTCTGGCCGGAAAGACCCTCGGTTTGTCTGACCGGGGTCTAAACAGATACTGGACTGATATGATTTGATTCTCTTTTTCGGAGTTTTCATTTTCTTTTCTTTTATTCTTCTTTTTGGGCCTTCTTTTAAGCTTTCTTTTTAACCATCAACAAATGCATAAGATAAATCTCTAAAAAGAAACTTACCCTTTTATGTGTTTTCCTTGTTCCAAAGCCATTTCAAAGCTTGCGTATTTCACTTCTTCGAGTTGTACCTTCTTCTTGCACAATTAAACAGACCTGCTTTCAACAAAGAACATTTTATCAGTTGAAAAAAAAAGTGGTTGACTTTGCGGCCTTGATTATCTTCATTGCTTGATCGTTTCCCCATTTCCATTGAGAAGTTTGCTACCAATTGTCTTTGGGGTGACTTCCTTTCAAACTGACCGGGTTCATTCCCGGAATTTCATGAGGATTTTCCGTGTGGGTTCTATCCTTCTGCCTTATTCCGTCTCTTCTAAGACCTTAGCCTTTGATTTCCGTTTCCTTCCTAAACTCCTTTTCTTTGGAAACAATCGATCATTATGATCCAATCGTGGATTGTAACAATACACCACTGAGGCTGTTTTTCTTTTCTTCTTTACCAGGCGGAGTCCTGTAAAACCGGTCCTGTTACCTTCCTTTGTAATAGTTTCAGAATTAAAATTAAACCGAAAGGGATTCAAAGAAAAAGAATGAATCAAAGAATGGAAAAACGTATCAAAGATAGAGGAGTCCCTTTCGGGGGAGAAAAGAAGGACTTATCTGAGGTATATGCTGACTTTAACCAACATGACATGCTCCTCGGCCTAAATGCTTGATCGTCACGAAACTCCCATTTTCTTATGAACCAAAACGGGTCTATATTTCCGAGCTAAGGAGCCGTGCCAGGACCTCTTGTGGTGAAACAAACTTTTCGGTTGGTAGCGCCCTTTTGCGGGTTTTCGCCAATCGACCTCTCTCATTTCTCTTCTTACCATCGCCAGATAGCACTCTTTGCGAGTTTTTACCAACAGGCTCTCTCATTTTGTATTTCTCTACTTCCATCGTCTTATGGTGCCCGAAGGTTTTCACCAATAAGACTCTCTTATTTTATTTCTTTTCATTCCAGGAACCTCGGATCGCAACAATGATGTTTTCGCAACTTCCAATCGATCTTGAAGGACTTGTACTCGGTTTGGGTAACAAGAATTGTAGACAAAATTACAACTTTGGAATCATCTTGACGGATCTTAAACCGAATCAACAATATCATCCGCCCCAGTTTCATTTTTTGGGGAAACTGGGATTTTTGGTTTGGTGTGACTGAACCTCAGGGAGAGGTTGCCTACATATCCTTTCGGAATCAAGTCAGAACGTAGTTCAGGAACTTTGCTTTGTTTTTTTTTTTTTTTTTTTTTTTTTTTTTTTGTATTTGGATTCCAAAGAGGGTAGTCAAAGAAAGGTAACCGGCTCGAAGGGTTTATAAAAAGGGTTGGTAGTGTTTGGGTAGCGGGAATAAAAGCCTTCAATCATTTCGACTTGTGAGGACCTCGTTGAAGCAAGTTCAGACATAATACCTTTTCACGGCATCTGCATTCACAGCCGTTTCAGGATCTTTTCCTTCCATGTCTCCCAAGTATAATGCTCCTCTTGGCAGTATCTTCCTGATGATGTATAGTCCTTTCCAATTAGGAGCGAATTTTCCTTTCGCTTCCTCGTGATGTGGAAGAATGCGTCTTAAAACCAACTGACCTACTTCGAAATTTCTCGGTCGTACTTTCTTGTTGTAAGCACGAGCCATTCTTTGTTGGTACAGTTGTCCATGACAGACCGCAGCCATTCGCTTTTCATCGATCAAAGTTAATTGTTCCAAACGAGTCTTAACCCACTCGCTATATTCAATCTCTGCTTCAACAATCGTACGAAGTGAAGGAATTTCTACCTCTGCCGGTATCACGGCCTCGGTTCCATAGACTAGCAGGTATGGAGTTGCTCCTACCGATGTGCGTACTGTAGTACGGTATCCCAGCAAAGCGAACGGTAATTGTTCATGCCATTGTCTAGAGCTTTGGATCGTCTTTCTCAAAATTTTCTTAATGTTTTTGTTCGCTGCTTCCACGGCACCATTGGCTTTGGGCCGATAAGGGGTGGAGTTCCTATGCGTGGTTTTGAATTGCTCGCATATTTCTTCCATCAAATGACTATTCAAATTCGCAGCATTGTCCGTGATGATAGTTGCGGGTATACCAAAACGACAGATAAGATTTGAGTGTACAAAGTCCACCACAGCTTTCTTGGTGACTGATTTGAGAGTGACAGCTTCGACCTATTTTGTGAAGTAATCGATAGCCACTAGTATGAATTGGTGTCCATTCGAAGCTTTCGGCTCAATCGGGCCGATGACATCCATTCCCCAAGCGACAAATGGCCACGGCGCTGACATAGGATGCAGCTCAGTTGGAGGTGCATGAATCAGATCTCCATGTACCTGACATTGATGGCATTTTTGGACAAAACCAAAACAATCTTTCTCCATGGTCATCCAATAATAGCCTGCTCGAAGGATCTTCTTGGCTAAGACATACCCATTCATATGAGGTCCGCATACTCCTGCATGTACTTCGTGCATGATTCTTCCTGCTTCTTCGGCATCAACACACCTTAAAAGGTTAAGATCTGGGGTTCTTTTATACATGACCTTGCCGCTCAAAAAGAAACCACCTGCATGTCGCCTAATGGTCCTCTTTTGATCTCCAGTAGCATGCTCTGGGTATTCTTGCGTTTTTAGAAATTTCCTGATATCGTAATACCATGGCTTGACGATTGGTCCTTCTTCGATTGCATTGCAATAACCGTGGCTTTCCCTGATTTGAATTTCCAAGGGATTGACATGGGCGTTGCCCGGATAAGATAGCATTAAAGCTAAAGTGGCAAGTGTGTCAGCTAGTTCATTGTGACATCGTGGGATATACCTGAACTCTATTGATGCAAATCGCTTGCCAAGGATATTCACGTGCTGTCGATAAGGGAGGAGTTTAACGTCCCGAGTTTCCCATTCACCTTGAGATTGTTTGATAATTAGATCTGAATCTCCCATGATCAACAAATCTTCGACACCCTGATCAATTGCCATGTTCATGCCCATGATACAAGCTTCATACTCAGCCGTATTGTTCGTGCGGAAGAAATGGAGCCTAGCCGTGGCCGGGTAATGCTGACCAGCAGGAGAGATCAAGATTTCCCCAATCCCTACACCTTTAGCGTTTACCGCCCCATCGAAAAACATTTTCCAAGTATGACTGTCTTCCGAAACAACTTCTGTCGTATTTACCTCTTCATCAGGAAAGTAGGTATTCAATGGTTGATACTCTTCGTCGATCGGGTTCTCGGCCAAATGGTCTGCCAATGCTTGGGCCTTCATTGCCGTGCGAGTGACATAGACTATGTCAAACTTAGTGAGCAGGATTTGCCACTTTGCCAATCTTCCGGTGGGCATCGGTTTCTGGAATATATACTTCAAAGGATCCAACCGAGTAATGAGGTGAGTCGTATGGGCTTGGAGGTAGTGTCTCAATTTATGAGCGACCCAAGTTAAAGCACAACACGTTCTTTCCAGCAAAGTGTACTTGACCTCATAACTAGTGAATTTCTTGCTCAGGTAGTAAATCGCCCGCTCTTTCTTCTCCGTCGCATCACGTTGTCCGAGAACACAACCAAAAGAGTTTTCCAAGACTGTTAAATATAAGAAAAGAGGTCTCCCTGGCTCTGGCGGGACTAAGACTGGAGGGTTTGACAAATATTCTTTGATCTTGTCAAAAGCTTCTTGGCATTCGGTTGTCCATTTGATTGCAGCGTCTTTCTTCAACAACTTGAATATGGGTTCACATGTGGAAGTCAACTGAGCGATGAACCTACTGATGTAGTTCAGTCGGCCTAGAAGACTCATTACATCTTTCTTTGTTCTGGGAGGAGGTAAATCCTGGATGGATTTTATCTTTGTGGGATCTAATTCAATACCTCTTCTACTGACTATGAAACCCAAAAGTTTACCCTGACGGGACTCCAAAAGCGCATTTGGCCGGATTCAATTTCAAATCGTACTTCCGCAACCTCTCAAAGAATTTCCTCAAGTCTCGCACATGATCGCCTTGAGTTCTGGATTTGATGATCACATCGTCTACGTACACCTCTATTTCCTGATGCATCATGTCATGGAAAATGGCAGTCATAGCTCTCATGTATGTTGCTCCTGCGTTTTTCAAGCCGAATGGCATGACTCAGTAACAGTAAGTCCCCCAAGGTGTGGTGAAAGCAATCTTCTCGGCGTCCTCTTCATCCATCAACACTTGATGATATCCCGCATAACAATCCACAAACGACTGTATCTCATGTTTGGCACAGTTATCAACAAGGATGTGGATGTTCGATAAAGGGATGTTATCTTTAGGACTCGCTTTATTCAAATCTCGGTAGTCAACACACACTCGAGTTTTTTCGTCCTTCTTTGGCACGGGCACAACATTAGCCAGCCACGTGATGTATTGTACCACTCGAATTACCCCTGTTTTCAACTGCTTAGTGATTTCTTCTTTGATTTTATCACCGATGTCAGTCTTGAACTTTCTTTGCTTCTGTTGCACTGGGCGACAGTCAGGGTAGATTGGTAATTTGTGCACCACTAGATCAGCTCCTAATCCCGGCATGTCGTCGTAAGACCAAGCAAACACGTCTTTAAATTCAAACAAGAGTTGGATTATTGCATCTCGTGTTTTCTCATCCTGTGTGGATGCTTATCTTGGTCTCTCGGACCTCTTCATCGGTTCCCAAATTAACCGGTTCGGTGTCATTCAAGTTTGGCTTAGGTTTATTCTCGAAATGTTCCAATTCTCGATTTATTTCCCTAAAAGCCTCGTCTTCATCGTATTCCGGTTCTTGGTTCATTATTTCCAAATTAGGTGGCGTGTTCGGATTTGAGCATGAGTTCCGCAAGCATGTCATGTTATTTAAAGCCGCATTATTAGAACTGAAAAGGAAGAATAAATAACAAAATTAGAAAGAGTGCGAAAATGAGGAAATGTTTATTTTATTTTCTTGGAATTTTCTGAAAACAAACAAAATTACATTGGGGAAACCAAAATACAAGAAAACAAAGAAAAACATCTAAGCTACGTCCTGAAGTAACTTGTGATGAAGGAAAAACGACAGGACAAATCTACCAGAACTCCCGCCTGATTGGGAAGGGTGTGGCTTTCCAATTTTGCAATTTAGCTTCGAGGCCCACATACAGCACCTCAGCGGTGCTTGTTCCTTCTCCCGATTGGACCATATTAACATCATAGAGCATTTGCCTCACGGCCCCGCATATTTCTTCAATTTCCTCCGCTGTGAAGACCTCGTCTTCTTCTTCTTCACTGTACCTTGGTCGGACAAAAGTTTGGTACAGATGTGGCAATGGTTGCGGCAGAACCCATCCTTTCTCCTTTCTCTTGTTGGCCCATCTCTCATCTTCAAGGGTTGGGCGAAAGCCTACCCCGAAGAACTTTTCAGCTACAGGTAAAGTTATCAGCTTCGGCACTCCTTGTAGGGACTTTCCCAAACCTTTTCCTGGTTGGAAGCCATGTTTAATCATTTCTTTCGCCACCATGATGGAGGCATTAGACAAAAAAGGTTGGGGGAGAGGGTTCCCTTCTTCGTGTTGATCTGCCAACACAATCTCGAAAGCTTGATAGACAATGTTTTCGCTTCCCGCTTCCGCTTCTAAGCAAGGGATGGACGGATCTCGATAAATTGATTGCTCGTCTTCCCCGTGGACCACGATCTCTTGTCCCTTGTGCTCAAATTTCAACATCCGATGGAGGGTAGAGGGCACAGCTCCGGCCGCATGAATCCATGGTCTCCCTAGAAGAAAATTGTAAGAAGTGTCCATATCCAAAACTTGGAATGTCACTTCGAAGTCCACCGAGCCGATGGTCATAATTACATCAATCTCTCCGACGGTGTCTCTTTTTACACCGTTAAAAGCTCGCACACATATGTTGTTAGGCCGAATCCTTTCAGCTCCGATTCCTATGCGGCCTAAAGTGGAAAGCGGGCATATGTCCACCCCCGAACCCCCATCAACCATGACCCTTTTCATGTAGTAGCCTTCGCTTTTGACAGTCAAATGCAAAGCTTTATTGTGGGCGGCACCTTCCAAAGGCAAATCAGCTTTACTGAAAGAAATCCGATTGATCGCGAAGAACCTCTCTGTCATTCTTTCAAGTTGTTCGGATGAAGTCTCAATAGGCACATACGCCTCATTCAAGGCTTTTAGCAAAACCTTCTGATGTTCAGTAGACTTCATTAGAAGGGACAACATTGACGCCTGTTCTGGGCATTTGCGCAATTGGTCTATCACCTCATAGTGAGGTATTTGCATCTTTTGAAAAAAGACCTCTGCCTCTTCAGCACTTACGGGTTTCTTTGATGGGAAACGCCTTTGTGTGGCGTTATTTACCTCCTGTGTGTTTAAGTACTTCTGCCCTAGGACGCTCTCAGATGAATTTCCCCCAATCTCTTTCCCTTTGCGCGTAACAAGTGTTCGTTGGTAGCTCCAGGGTACTGCGGACGGATCTGTCATTGGTTTTTGTTGCACGCGTGCAATAACCACGGGTTCATCTGGTTTTCGGGCCACATAAGTTCCCTTTGGTACATACATTGATGTTTCCCTCTTTAAGTGGAACTTCTTGGGGGCACCTATTGACAATCATTTTTCCAACCGACCTCGTGGGAGGTAAAGGACTCCGCTCTTCTGAGACGATGCTTTCAATTCAATCGTCTTTTCAGATCTGGTCTCAAGAACTTCAACCTTTTTCCCCATTTTCTCTTGTTTCGGGGAAGCCTCAGGCCGGTTCTCTATGTTGGCGATGGCGATTATCGCTCTCAAAGCTGGGTCAAATTCCTTGTCGTCACAAATCATTCCAATCACCGGCCCGTTGTTGTGGGCTGGTAATGGGTTATTTGTCACATTTGGGATGTCTTCATCTGCGAAGACGATCCTCCCCTGATTGATCAATTCTTGTAGTGCCTTCTTCAACGTCCAACAATTGTCGGTATTGTGTCCTTCAACACCCGAATGATATGCACAATATATTCCTCTCTGGTAGGCAGGAGAATCTGGATTCTGCCTGTTCTGTGGAACAGGCTGCAGTATGTTTTCTTGCCTGAGTTTTGGGAAAAGAGTGGAATACGGCTCCCCAATCGATGTAAAGCTCATTTTGGGTTGCTCACGGTGTCGGGTGTTATTTGGTCGTGGATTATACTGGTTTGGGTAAGGAGGTTGGCTTCTCTGGAATGGAGGTGGATTTCTGTTGGCTGGTGGCTGCGGCCGTGCCAAAGGTTGAATGTTCATGACTGCGTAGGGTGGAGGCGGAGGAGCATAAGACATGCTGTGATGGGGATAGTAATGCTGGGGGGTCCTGTCGGAGAATACCTGCCTTGAGGTTCGATATCTCCTGTCTTCTACTGCTGCCATGGCAGTTTCCTCTTTTTTCTTGCTTCTAGGCATCCCTCCAGACCCGCCTTGAATGGCTTGGGAGGTTTCCCGAATGGCCGCTTGACTCAAAATTCGCCCTGTTTTCAAACCATTTTCTACCATTTCTCCGATTTTGATTGCTTCGGCGAAAGGTTTCCCCATCGCCGACATCATATTTTGAAAGTAGTCTGGCTCTTGAGCTTGGAGAAAAGTCGTGACCATTTCAATGTCGTCCATAGGGGGTTTTACCCTGGATGCTTGCTCTCGCCATTTGATGGCGTATTCTCTGAAGCTTTCTGAGGGCTTCTTCTTTAAGTTCTATAGAGAATTCCTGTCTGGCGCAATATCGATGTTGTATTGGAACTGTTTCACAAAATCTCTGGCCAGATCGTCCCAGATGTGCCATCGAGATATGTCTTGATCCATATACCATTCCGATGCTATTCCGACCAAACTTTCTCCGAAGTACGCCATCAACAATTCTTCACTGCCGCCGGCACCCCGCAATTGATTGCAGTATTTCTTCAAATGAGTAATGGGGTCGCCATGCCCGTCATACTTTTCGAACTTTGGTGTCTTAAAACCTGATGGCAAGTGGACGTGCGGGAACATGCATAGATCGGCGTAAGATACACTTTTCTGTCCACTCAGACCTTTCATGTTCTTCAAGCTTTGTTCCAAACTCCTCATTCTTTTTGCCATCTCATCCTGCTCGGGGGCCTTTGGATTTTGGCTTGGTAGAAACTCATATCGAGGCGGCTGAGGATATATATTGGCTGCAACTTGAGTATGGTCCCGTGTAAGCGGTGGTGCTGGGAATGTAAAGGATGAGGAGTCGAAGAAAGGAGCATGTGCGGTGGGGTGCGTTGTGACTGGAACTGGCAACTCAACCGACGTTCTTGCAGATGTATCATGTGGTGTCACCCGAGGATGGGACGTGGAGGGTGATTCAGAGAGGTTTGTAGCATTGGAATACCCGAACAGAGTAGGCGGGTAATTGATGGGAGTATTTGAAATACCGCTTGACCTGAGAAGAATTTCAGGGAACCCAGGGATCAGACTCGGGGCTCTTTCCCGTTGTTCCAATCGTCCAACATCTCGAGCATGCGGCAACGCAACATTCTATTCTCCTCCAAAGCTGCCGACTCAGTAGCCGGGATGGTTGTCAATGAGCTTTCCTCCGAAACGGGAATGGTTGCTAAAGGCATTTCTGAAGACATGTCGGCACCCTTTTTTGATCTAGTAAAATAGGAATGAGTACTCTCAGGCTGCCGAACTTTTCCTTTGGACCTTGTGAAGTACGAATGTGGTGCCAGATTACCGCAAAGTCAACCACTTTTACTAAAACCTAGAGTTTGGCAAACAAACGGTTAGTCTAAAACAACATAACAGATAAATAATCTCACGTTGGGTGTGATGCACTTATACAGGTGATAATGTTGCTACATGTATTCGTTTGCGATGCGTCATTCCGATTTGTATTTTCCCTCGCTTTCATCCTTCATCAATCTTCTTTTTCTCTTAACTTCTCCCCCCTTTTTTTTTATTTTTATTTTTTATTTATTTATTTTTTAGTGATGGTCGAATCTTATGTGGATTGCCTACGTATCATGTCCCCGCATGAATCAGACCGGGCGTAGTTCGGAAACAATAGACATAAGATGAAATGTTCATGAATTTTATTTCAACAAACTTCAAACTTGAAACACTTGCAAAATGACAAACAATGGAGAAAAACTTGTAAAAGGACAAACAGACTCTAAAACAAAAGACTCTTCTAAGCATGTTCCAACGCCTCGAATCTTTGCGCCCGGGGAGCGTTGTTTGGTCTTGCTGCAGTTCTTGGGGTAAGATCTTTCTGTATGCTTCCCAATTCTGCCATGACTTGGTGGACACATTCCATGATTGAAGAAAAGAGGGCCGGCCGAGGTACTCGTTCGCAGTTCAAACACCTCATCGTAATGTAGTGCCCGATCTCATTGATCCTGGTTATGATTATGTCTTTTTCTCTGAGCAGCTGCCCTATGTGCCTGTTCTTTGCCCCTAATACTTGAGAGTTGCCGGAGACATGGTCCAAGAGCCTATCTATTTGTCTTTCCATCCGTGCCATCAAGTTGTGACAACGGTCTCTATCTGCTTTAGCATCCTGGACTTGCTTGAGAGTTCGCTCTCTAAGAGTGGCATTTGCTTTTCTCAAATCAACGATGATCGCATCATAGTCTTTCTCTACTTGTTGTAGACGGAGTGCTTCTTAGTGGGCTGCTCTCTTCCATTTTGTCCGGACTGCAACCAAAGCCGCTTTTGCCTTCTCCAAGTCTTCTTGGTGTTCAAAGGCTTTCCTTTCCAAATCGTTTATCAGCATCTAATCACTCCGACTCCTCCTTGACCTTTCTGCGGCCAATTGCATCTCTTGAATTTGAGTTTGGAGTGCTTCTCTTTCCTGCTCCCAACCGGCCCTTTCCCGATCGAAGTCAGCCTGTTGTATGTCCATGGCTGCTTCGAGGATTCCTTTGTCTTCTTTTAAAGTGTTGATGCAAGATTGGAAATTTTGTGTTGTCTCATGCTCAGCCTCCCTAACTATGGCTTCTATTTCTCTCTCCCAATCGACGGCATACTTTACTGACCTTTCTGACCTTTGCTCTGGTATTGATTGGTTGTGGAACCATTCAAGATAAGCGAGACTCACTTCTCCCCGTTCTCGATCGACAACCATCTCGTTGATGTCGGAGAGTCGACTACCGAACCATACCTTCTGTGCATAAGTCTCCCTCGGGGTCTCTTCCGTCACAAATTCCCATACAAATGATCGCATATCCTCAATTGGGGCCCTTTTCTGTTCTCTTCCCAACTGCCGCATGACACGTAGCGGGGCATATGTTTGGAAACCCCTGAAACCCATTAGTATGTAGAATGGGCGGTATGTCGACATATGCATGATTTTGGTGGAAGGGAACCAATAATAATTCCAGGTAAGTTGATCTGCTCTCAAAGAGTTGAGAAGTTCTTGCCAAGTCCTCAAGTCTTCTGGAAGGTTACAACGGGCGGCTCTGTTTGTATGACAAGCGAATATAATTCAGCCAATCTGCTTTGAAGTTTATCACAATCGGGTGATGATAGAGATGTTCTATAAACCACATTTGTAATAAGATATTACAGCCTTCAAAATAATCTTGTCCTTCTTGGCACCGAGTTAAAGCCCGGAAGATGTCTCCTAGTATCATCGGAAGAACAGTGTGTTCCTTGTTACTCTGTAGATATGAGACCACCGCAGCCAAACGGATTCTGATGCGTCCGCCACGTTCGGGAAAAACCATGGTTCCCAAAAAAGCGATCATGAAAGCATAGACTCTTAAATCTCCCCAGGCGTCATAATTCAGCTGGTTAACAAATTCAGTGTTTGAGAACTTCTCAAACCCTTTCTTATCACCAAATCTGTCGTAGAGATAATCTAGTGGCACCCAACCGTTCTCCAGACAACCCAAGGGAACCCGCCGGAGACATAACTTTTTCAAGAAGTTATTCACACCCATCTGCCTAGGAGCTGCAGGTCTCATCTTGTGCAAATCTCTTCCGAGTCTTGTGAGTCCACCCAATTCTTCCAAAGTGGGTGTCATTTCGCAATCCCGGAATCTGAACACATTGCTTGTTGAGTCCCAAAAACTCACCAAAGCTCTGATCACATTTTTGTCCGGTTTTATCATCATGATGTCCGGAAGAAACTTGAGGTGCTTGTGAACTTGATTTCTTTCCCAAGCTGAAAAACTAGTCCCACCATTTACAGAGCCGATCTGGGGTTTTGTCCTGGACCATGAACATAGGTGGTATTTCGTCTCTCACCCTTTTCTGGCCGATTCGTTGCGAGAAAGTCATGCTGATCCTAGAAAAGATAAAAAATGAACTTAAGATTTTTTTTTCAAGAAATTTTTTTTTCTTTTATTATAAAAAAAAACGAATCTTGTTAATACGGCCTTTCAGCACTTGAAGAAGATTTGAAGGCTGTATAACAGGATACCAGTGTGATGTCTATATTCCGTTTTGCGAAATTAGTCCTCCGGCGCCCTTTTGAGGCGTTTGGCTATTTTTGCAAAATTTCCTAACTCTCGACTAAGAACAAAAATCCTAATTCTAATATTTTTATTATTGTTTTTCTTAAAAAAAATCAGTATTAGTTGAGCCCGATATGGGTTGCCTACGTATCTCATGTTTGGTGAGAATCAAACTTGCGTAGTTCGAAAATAAAAGAATTAAATCATTTTAAAAAAAGAAAACAAACTATTTTTAAACAGCATTTCTAAAACAAATTATTTTCAAAGGAACTAAGAAAATTTATTTGGAAATTTTTTTTTTTTTTGCATTTTTTTTTCAAAATTATTTTCAAAGAAACTAAACTATTTTCGTAAAATTAAGAAAATTTATTTGGAATTTTTTTTTTTTTTGCATTTTTTTTCAAAATTTATTGTTTAAAGAACTAACTATTTTCGTAAAATTAAGAAAATTTATTTGGAAATTTTTTGCATTTTGTTTTTCAGAATTTATTTTTTAAAGAACTAACTATTTTCGTAAAATTAAGAAAATTTATTTGGAATTTTTTTTTTTTTACTTTTTCAGAATTTATTTTCAAAGAACTAACTATTTTCATAAAATTATTTTAACTATATACCCTGACGTTTTCCACTTCTTCCTTTTTTTAACAAACCGGTCGGCATGTAAGATCGAAACAAATAAATGCACACAAAAAGATGCAACAAGTTGGTCTTTTTGTTTCAGGTACACCTGTCCTAGACATGCCCAACCCCTGTGTTGAGCCTCCTAAGTCAAATATGCACATGATGCAAATAAACGTTCCTATCGGGGATCCGACATAAGGTTTTGTTATTCTAAGTCATCATCCTGTTGGAAAAAGTAACTAGACTGGTTTTAACTCGAGCGGACAACTCGAGCCGAAGCGTGTCAGTGCACCGGTAGCATGGCTTTCTGGCTTAATTGACAAAACTCTCCGCCTAAACATGTGTGAATACCAAATCCTTCACCGGGTGCCAAGCACCACAGCTATCTTGAGAAAAATGGGCTATGTCCAGCAAATGCCCGGTATTGTATTTCAAAAGACTCAGAAGAAAAAAAAAATGGGTATCGGCACAATTTATATACAATTCACAAAATATCAAAGCGGTAAAGCGACATTTAGCATATTAAATATAAACATGTAATGAAATCAGATAATAAATAAGTCAAATAAAATAATTATTCAAAGCTCGAATTCTTAAACCATGAACCAGTGGTTCTGGGTTTGTTTCCCCAGCAGAGTCGCCAGAGCTGTCACACCTCCTTTTGGCGCGCCCGCTACCCGGGGGGTAGAAGCGCAAGGGAGTTTTTCCAATTTAAGTGACAATATTCGAAACGGGATTATTCTATTTATTTCAGAGTCGCCACTTGGAATAAATTATGGTGTCCCAAGTCACCGATTTATTTAAATCCCGGATCGAGGAAATTTACGACTTTCCAAATGAAGTATGCGAACCAGAAATTCTAAATAAGGAATTCTGTTGACCCGAGGGAAGGTGTTAGGCACCCCCGGATCCCGTGGTTCTAGCACGGTCGCTTCAATTATTAAAAATGGCTAAAAAATTCCTGATTTTATACATGCTTTTAAATTATATGCTCTAAAATAAACCTTAGACCGCTCTATTAATTTGAAACCATACCAAAAGAAAGACTAATTACAATATAGACTCAGATTTTAACGGATAGGTAAATAATAATAAAAAAAGTATCCGGATTACTTATTTGAAACCATGTCGATTTAAAGCCATCGTAAAACTAAACCCAAAAAAATCAATTTATTTAAAAGCGTACCTCTTAAAATTATTTCCAATTAAAGAATCGTACCCAATGATGTGTTATTTCCTAGCTTTCGACTTATGGCCGGAGATTGAATGAAAAGATGTGAACTAATGGAAAATCGACCAAAATATACGAAATAGAAATAATTCGCCTTGGTTAATTATTTAGACGTGAGGTTGCCTACTTTGGATTTCGCTATCCTCAATCTGACGTTAATTGATGCAATCGAAATTATATGATTAAAGACGACTAACATTGTTATCTAAAAGCATTGGCTAACTTGTCTTGCTTGCTTAATTATAAATAGATCTCAAAAGAAAAAATCAAAGTAAAGAAAAATCCAAAAAAATGATTCCAAACGTCTTATGTTAATAGCTAAATTTTAACCGACCCAACATCTTGAACATGCTTAAACTACTTGACTTTAACAAATTACCTGTGTAAAATATCAAAGGGAATCTCAATCCGAATTGGCTAGTTTTACTTACACAAATCCAAATGTATACTAAAAATATAGAAAACTAATTAAGTAGAAATGAAAACTGATATCTATTTTTTTTTAAAAATAGTCCAAAATAATCCAAGTTTACAAATACAAACCTAGCAAGTTTTGTTTCAATTCGTATATAATGAAAGTAAGAGCTAAGTAAACATACAACACTAATGCATCTTCAATCTTCTAATGAATAGCTGTACGATATCTATTTTAGCTAACAGTCCTTAATAAATAGTTAAACAAAATCATTTATGTAACGACTTCAAACAAAAGATTCAAAGTGGTCTTCCAATTCATTTCTGGTACAAGTATGATCAAGCTCAAAAGATGTGTACCTGGGAAATTGAAAGTATGAGAAAGAGAAAGAATCAGCAGTAGCAGGAAGGCAGTAAGGCAATAGCAACAGCAGGAATCTCCAGAAAAACCCGGAAAACAACCAGTTTCAAACAATATGGACCTCAACCAACAGCCCCAGAATTAAAGTGAACGAATCCAAAAGAATTTGAGGCCAATAGTTTTTAGAATATACTCAACCAAACCGAGCAATTTTCAGTATCACCAGCAAAACAACTCTCCTTTTTTCTCTTGAATTTAAACTTCAAATCTCTATTTCTATCTTTCTCTCTGTTTTTCCAGTGAGTGAATCTGTTTAGTATTCTGCCAGTGTGTGAATCTGTCTCTGTGTGAGTGTGTTTTCCAGAGAGTATTTTTCTTGTTTTTCAGTTAGTGTCTCTCTGTATGTATATCATTTCCAGTGAGTGCCTCTCCATTTTATAGCCTAGAGATCCAAAGTAACAGCTCTACTTTTTAGTTCTAGATCTGTCCAGCTTATGCTGTGTAACGACCCGGCCCGTCGTTACGGAAATTACCACCCCGTTATGTTGCATTTACATATCTTATGCTTTTATATCAGTGTTACAACCTATCGGATGAGTTAGGAATGAATTGAATTGAAAATGAAGCAAATAGCATATTTGAAGGAAGTTTGAATATGAAAAGTCAACCTAGAGTTGACTATTGAGTTAGAGTGCTCGGAATCAGATTCTGATGATTTGACTAGTTTCGGGGGATCATTTATGACTTAGGAGAGCAATCAGAATTGAATTTGGAGGTCCGGTGTAGTTTTAGGCTTGAATTGGCTAAGGTTGAATTTTGGCGAAATCCGAACGGTAGGTGAGATTTTGATCCGGGAGTCGGAATGGAATTCCGACAGTTGCAATAGCTCCGTTAGGTGATTTTGGATATGCCTGCAAATTTTCAGGTCATTCGGACGTCGTTTGGTCGGGTTTTTGATTGAATGAGAAATTCGGAAATTTTGAAGAAACTTAGGCTTGAATTAGTGTGTAATTGGTGATTTTGATGTTTAGGATGGTGTTTTTATGTTATGAGCAAGTTTGAATGAGGAAATGTGATATACTGGTGGCTTTGATTGAGGTCCCGGGGGCCTCGGGGTGATTTCGGATGGCTAACGGGAATTTTTGAGTTGAAAAATGCAGCAGAAAAATTGGAGAGAAATTTTGTTCTATGCGATCGCAATGCTCTGATGCGATCGCATAGTGTTAGCTACAGTGCCCGGAGAGTTTGTTCTATGCGATCGCAATGCTCTGATGCGATCGCATAGTGTTAGCTACAGTACCCAGGATTTTGTTCTATGCAATCGCATAGTGTTAGCTACAGTGCCCGGAGAGTTTGTTCTATGCGATCGCAATGCTCTGATGCGATCGCATAGTGTTAGCTACAGTACCCAGGATTTTGTTCTATGCAATCGCATAGTGTTAGCTACAGTGCCCGGAGAGTTTGTTCTATGCGATCGCAATGCTCCGATGCGATCGCATAGTGTTAGCTACAGTACCGGACAGAATGTTAAAAACATTTCAGTCGCGAAAACAACCCATTTTTCCACCATTTTTGGCCGTTCTTGAGAGCTTTTGGACGGGAATTGAAGGGATTTCGACGGGGAATCGTTGGAGGTAAGTTTTATGAGTTAAATACATGTTTTTATACAAGAATCATCCATGGAATTCATGAATCTATAGCTAAAAATCAAGAAAATAGGGCTTGGAGCAAAAACCTTAAATTTAGGATTTGAAGGACCATTTGTGGTCCGAATTGGGAGTTCTTGGTATGTACGGACTCGTGGCGAGATGAGGATTCCGAAAATGTGAATTTCAGAATTTTTCGAGATGTGGGCCCGGGGCTCGGGTTTTGCCAATTTCGTGATTTTTGATATTTTTCGAGTTCTTTCGATTGGGTTATGTTCCATTAGGCTATTTTGATATATTTGTACTGATTTTGACTAGTTTTGACGTGCGTGGATGCCGGTTCGAGGAGCTAAGGTGTCGCGGGCATGAGTTTTCGTCGGTTCGAGGTGGGTAATACTTGTAAATGATGTCCTGAGGGTTAGTAAACCCCGGACTTGCACATCTTAGTGCTGTGCTGTGTCGAGGTGACTTGCACGCCGGATAACGGGCGTGGGGTAGAGCACCATCGGGGATTGTGACTTGGTCCGTCCCGCGTAATAAATAATAACGCCTAATTGTTGAAATGAATTGGACTAATTATCATGTTTGGGTTTTGTGCCAATTATTTGAATCCTTCAAGGATTGATATCACTGTTTTGATAACACTGTGCATATTTTATTCAAAATTTAAGGTTTAAAATGGAATATTTGCTATTCAGCATTTTTATAAGGTTATGAAAAACTTGAACAAGGTCTTAATAACATTTTTGCTGTGAGCTAATGTGATATTATTGCCCGTAGGGTTTCCTTGATTATCTGTTAAACTGATTGGGGCCGAGGGCCATATGTTAGGGCATGACATTCATATGAGCATATGCATACACATGGATGGATCGGACTGCGCGCCGCAGCAGGTGTGATATTAATATTGTGCTTGGGCTATAGAAGCCCCTCCGGAGTCTGGACACCCCCAGTGAGCACGGGTACCCAAAAGGATCGGGCTACACGCCGTAGCGGTCATATGCATTGCATGGCATACATACATTGGTTTACGTGTACTACGTGGCATAACATTTAGCACTCATACATTACTGGCACACATGCATTAGTTGCCTTATTGACCGGATCTCCTGGTGTAAATTGATAAGGAGTGTTGAGCCCGAGGGGCTGATTTGAGTGCGGACTTGCACTGCTTGAGATTGTTCCAGGTATGGGTATGTTATCATGAAAGAAAGTAGCTAAAATTGAGATTTCTAATCATCTACTCACATATGCTGAAAAGGAATAAAATGATAGTGTTTTGAATTTTAATGATAGTTCTGTATTGTGTAGCAAGAGATAGTGCCTTGCGTGGTTTTCTTCCCTTCAACATTATTTACTTTTATTACCGCTGAGTTGGAAGTACTCACACCCGACTCCCTGCACCTTGTGTGCAGATCCAGGTACATCACAGCAGAGCTGATTCTATTGCGGCTCGGGAGTGCTTTTGGACAGTCGAGGTAGCTGCCAGCGTTCGCAGGACCTGATTCTCCAGTTTGTCTATATTTTTGTTCTGATCATCCTACACTTTTGCACAATTATATTCACTATTTACACTTGTATATTCCGTAGAGGCTCATGACTTTTGACCCTTCGGTCTATGGGAGTTGGCACGTGTTGGGACTTGGTTCCCTGTTTTTAATATATCTATCACTGTTATGCTTAAATTGGATAAAGTGAGCTTGTGGCTCCGTGATTATTGTTGATTGGTCGGGCTGGCCTAGCAGTGTGTTGGGCGCCATCACGACCGGATTTGGGGTCGTGACAAGTTGGTATCAGAGCCTAGGTTTACTAGGCCTCGTGAGTCTTGAGCCGGTTAGTAGAGTCTTGTGGATCGGTACGGGGACGCTTGTACTTATCCTCGGGAGGCTGCGAACCTTTAGGAAAACTTCACTTTTCTTGAACTCTGTCGTGCGTACTTGTTTCAGCTTGAGATACATTTTTGAAATTCCTTCCGCACGTCTGTGTACGCATCGAGCGCTTAGTAATATAATTGTCTTATGGCTTGCAATTCCCCGATCGAGGGGCGAGATATAATCTCCGTGAGTTCATGTTGGGCCAGTCGGGAGGACTCGAGGCCAGATCATTGTCTATGGCTTGAGCACCAAGGTACTAATTCCGCGAGCCGGTATTATGAAGTTCATACGATCGGTACTGATCCTTATTGTGCAAATGGCAGTTTGATAATGGGAGAGCTGTAAGGTATTCAGTTCTTATTATGATTTGATATGTAGCCCTAGCTATGGGCGTGAGAAATAATTATCATATCTCGTAATTGGATGGTAAAGTGCCTTATGTGTAGTGGAACGAGTTTAAACTCAGGAAGACTAAAGTGATTTTGATATGTGTTATGATTCGAGCAGGTACATCGCAGGTTCAAGTATAAATTATGATAATATGATTCGTATAGTATTGAGACTTAATGTTGTTGAAACACATTGTGATATCTTGTTGAGTTGTGGAAGTATTGTTAGAATGGTTTGGTGATTCTCTGGCAGGTGGATAGGCCAATTTACAAAGGAAACTCTGCCAAAATTTTTGGAAAATTCGGGACTGAGAAAAGATTTTTGTCACCTAAAGAGGGGGCGTAACTGTTGTGTGTGAATGAATGCAAGAATTGCAAAAGAGTTAATATTTCTGATGATTCGAATCTCCGCCGAAGCTTGAAAATGACTTGAGTTTAATCTTACTAGAACTTTGTGGCATCATTTGAGTAGGAATGCTATGAGTAGCTAGAAGTGTCTTGATGTATGGCTCCGTGCCAAGTTGGGGAGGTTGTTGTTGGTTAACTGATTGCACTGTTGTGTGATGTGTTGGCTCTATCTCTAAGTATGTTGGGAAAATTCTAATAAAAGTTATAGTGCTTCGTAGATGTGAAGAAATACTAGGATGTTGTGAACTTATGTTGGTAAAGAATATTCACCGTAAAGAAAAGAAAGATAGCTGATTGTATCTGTAAGTAATCATGTTCTGCGGTGTCAGAGTTCTAACAAAACACGAGTGGTTCTACTCAATAGGACAGTTGAATTACAGCTGAATAAGGGTGAATGATGCCCGAGAATGGTTTTGCAGTGTTCAAGATTTTGCTTGTAACAGTGAGGTGCCTTAAGATTTGTGTATGTGGCTAAAGATGGCGGTTTCGTTAGAGAAGATCAAGGCTTGTGTTATATCATGTGAATGACGGGATTCTAGGTATCCGTATTGGGAAGTAATGATGACAATTTAAAAATCGCGGGAAGTTCATCAAAATAAAGTGTGGTAGAATGTGGTACTTCTGGGAAACATTGAGAGAGTATTCAGTGGCCTATGGGTCTTAGACCGTGTGGTCTTGTGTACGAGTCTTGTGAGGTAAAAAGGGGTTGAGGCATTGTCGTACTACAGTAAAGACTGATATGAAATTAATGATGAATCAGAAAGGAAACTGGGTAAATGGAACAACTTGTTAATAAACCAGAATGGTATAAAAAGGAATACGATTGATTACTGGTATGTGGTTGAAGTAATGAGTCTTGCAGACATTGCAGCAAAGCTCTTGAGTGCTGGCAGTTGTGTAACTTGATATGGGTATAAGGACTCAGTCCTGGCAGTTAAACTTATGCAATGAATGGGAAGAAATAGTTTGTGATGTGTTTTATCATGGTTTGAAGATGAGTATATTCCTATCGGTATGCGAAGCGTGGAATGTGTAATGAGTTTTCTTCTATATGGGATCACGTAAGTCCTTGACTAGTTGAGTGCGCCGATGTTGAGGCGGAGGAAAGGGATATGAATTTCCATGTTGTCTTAGTGTGATATGGTATACACGATGTGTTATGGAAAGTTGATAATGGTATATTCTAGGTTTTGAGATCGGTTCATAATATATGGGAAGTCAATAAAATTATTGAGCAGCGCGGACAGCTGCAGGTGAATTAAAAATCGTACTGCTATTCTAGAAATTTGGCAGGGTATATGGTGCAAAGGGACAAGGTAATGTAAACTGATAATATCCAGTGGTATGGTGGTATTCTCTTGTTGGATCGACTAAAATAATTGAGTCGTTGATGGCATAGTGAAATTTATCAATGGCTGTCGTGGTATGAATGGACGCTTGATGTGCGTTATGTATATGTACGGTGAAATACGGAATCGGGCATAGTGATTCATATGTTATATATGTGTAGGAGACTTGAAATTCTCGTTAATCCGCCTATGCAGTGGTTGTATATCGTGTGCATCGGCACCGTTTTGTGATTATTGGAAATCGGAAGCCTTAGAGGCTCTCTCTTGACTTGATAAAACGAATTCGGATTATGATACTCGATTGCTGACTGGTTGTCATGGGTCCGATTGTCTAGACTAATGTGATATGGACTATGTCGGAAAATGGCACAAATTGCGTAGCAGAGAGCATCAGAGTATGCTCCAACAGAGTAGTTGTACACAGGACCAGCGGGCGGCTGGTAGGCATTGCTTTGTCAATTGGACCTTAGGGGCGGATGTCGGTGTAGAGGTATCTACCATTGATTCAGTTCCAGTATTGAGAAACGTTGTCAGATGCGTTTCATGTGGCCGAGCTTGAGGCTATATGTATATTTATGTTTGCTATAATGAGAAAATTCGACTCGATATGCATTTCATTTGCGAGGGTTATATTGGATCGGGTGGCACGCCGCCACAAGTATGTTATCTGGATTGGGTGGCACGCCGCCACGGGTATGTTATTGGAATGGGTTGCGCGCCGCAACAGTGTGATGTGGAAAATATAGTTTCCTATATCTTACCTTGTATACAATAGTTCCTAGCTTCCGAGGAATAGTCCGTATTGGTTTCGCTCGGGGAATAGCACATCGGTTATGTCTTTTCAGGATTTGATAGCATATATCTATCGTATCACCACGGGTGAGATTGATTGTTTGGGTTCAAGACCTAGATCTGTGCGTGGCTAACCGTTTAGAGCTTAGTGGCTTGAGGTGTTTCATGAGTAATAATGTTGGGGTAGAATCACGAATCGTGGCAATGCCACATGATGTGATGACCTTTCAAGAATGAGTCGTGCACTCCATTCCTATGATGTGAGATGGGATCTCGGTTATATATTATGATGGTACAAAGGAATTGAATTACAGCCCTGTTGTTGGAGTCAGTTGTCATAATTTGAGTATGTTTAGATGTTTCTATTGGAGCTCGTGTTGTGCTCATCGTGGCTTAGGCCGGTGCTGAGGTGTCATATCACCAGTGCGGTGTGTTATAATCGAAATGATCGTCGAAGCCAATAATGAGTGTGAGTATATGTGATTTGAGCTAGTTAGAAAGGCAATACCGAGATTTGGCTCCGAATTTTGTTGTAGTATCAATTAAAAAGGGAAATGGATTCATGAATGGTTGACCTGAGAGATGGATTCGATATATCGCGTGTGCGGTTGCCGTTGGCAGGATATAAAGGTGTTGGAATAAGACTCTATCGAATGAAAAAGGTTTTTCAGTTGGTATTTGATTATCGTGGGAAATTGTTGTGATTAGGGATTATTGTTCCGAGTGATTGGGTTGTTTGACACATCATATTATCTCACCGAGGTGGCGAGTATGGACTATTACAGTTGGATCGTGTGTATCCCGAGTATAGGCATGGGATTAACATTTGGCATATGATTTCAGAAAGTACAATGTGATTTATGGTTCAGATGGGTCTGTGAAATTTTGACTATGTGGTGTTTTCGGACTTATGTGAGATAGGGTGACGTATGATCACCCGGATATATGCTTGGTAAGGTCATTCAGCTATTGGGTGGCTTCTAGTACAACTCTCAGTCCGCTCGAGGACGAGCGTTTTTTTAAGTTGGGGAGAATGTAACGACCCGGCCCGTCATTACGGAAATTACCACCCCGTTATGTTGCATTTACATATCTTATGCTTTTATATCGGTGTTAGAACCTATCGGATGAGTTAGGAATGAATTGAATTGAAAATGAAGCAAATAGCATATTTGAAGGAAGTTTGAATATGGAAAGTCAACCTAGAGTTGACTACTGAGTTAGAGTGCTCGGAATCAGATTCTGATGATTTGACTAGTTTCGGGGGATCATTTATGACTTAGGAGAGCAATCAGAATTGAATTTGGAGGTCCGGTTTAGTTTTAGGCTTGAATTGGCTAAGGTTAAATTTTGGCGAAATCCGAACGGTAGGTGAGATTTTGATCCGGGAGTCAGAATGGAATTCTGACAGTTGCAGTAGCTCCGTTAGGTGATTTTGGATATGCCTGCAAATTTTCAGGTCATTCGGACGTCGTTTGGTCGGGTTTTTGATTGAATGAGTAATTCGGAAATTTTGAAGAAACTTAGGCTTGAATTAGTGTGTAATTGGTGATTTTGATGTTTAGGATGGTGTTTTTATGTTATGAGCAAGTTTGAATGAGGTAATGTGATATACTTGTGGCTTTGATTGAGGTCCCGGGGGCCTCGGGGTGATTTCAGATGGCTAACGGGAATTTTTGAGTTGAAAAATGCAGCAGAAAAATTGCAGAGAAATTTTGTTCTATGCGATCGCAATGCTCTGATGCGATCGCATAGTGTTAGCTACAGTGCCCGGAGAGTTTGTTCTATGCGATCGCAATGCTCTGATGCGATCGCATAGTGTTAGCTACAGTACCCAGGATTTTGTTCTATGCATCGCATAGTGTTAGCTACGGTGTCGGAGAGTTTGTTCTATGCGATCGTAATGCTCGATGCGATCGCATAGTGTTAGCTACGATACCCGGGATTTTGTTCTATGCAATCGCATAGTGTTAGCTACAGTGCCCGGAGAGTTTGTTCTATGCGATCGCAATGCTCTGATGCGATCGCATAGTGTTAGCTACAGTACCGGACAGAATGTTAAAAACATTTCAGTCGCGAAAACAACCCATTTTCCACCATTTTTGGCCGTTCTTGAGAGCTTTTGGACGGGAATTGAAGGGATTTCGACGGGGAATCGTTGGAGGTAAGTTTTATGAGTTAAATACATGTTTTTATACAAGAATCATCCATGGAATTCATGAATCTATAGCTAAAAATCAAGAAAATAGGGCTTGGAGCAAAAACCTTAAATTTAGGATTTGAAGGACCATTTGTGGTCCGAATTGGAAGTTCTTGGTATGTACGGACTCGTGGCGAGATGAGGATTCCGAAAATGTGAATTTCAGAATTTTTCGAGATGTGGGCCCGGGGCTCGGGTTTTGCCAATTTCGTGATTTTTGATATTTTTCGAGTTCTTTCGATTGGGTTATGTTCCATTAGCCTATTTTGATATATTTGTACTGATTTTGACTAGTTTTGACGTGCGTGGATGCCGGTTCGAGGAGCTAAGGTGTCGCGGGCATGAGTTTTCGTCGGTTCGAGGTGGGTAATACTTGTAAATGATGTCCTGAGGGTTAGTAAACCCCGGACTTGCACATCCTAGTGCTGTGTCGAGGTGACTTGCACGCCGGATAACGGGCGTGGGGTAGAGCACCATTGGGGATTGTGACTTGGTCCGTCCCGCGTAATAAATAATAACGCCTAATTGTTGAAATGAATTGGACTAATTATCATGTTTGGGTTTCGTGCCAATTATTTGAATCCTTCAAGGATTGATATCACTGTTTTGATAACACTGTGCATATTTTATTCAAAATTTAAGGTTTAAAATGGAATATTTGCTATTCAGCATTTTTATAAGGTTATGAAAAACTTGAACAAGGTCTTAATAACATTTTTGCTGTGAGCTAATGTGATATTGTTGCCGTAGGGTTTTCTTGATTATCTGTTAAACTGATTGGGGCCGAGGGCCATATGTTAGGGCATGACATTTCATGTGAGCATATGCATACACATGCATGGATCGGACTGCACGCCGCGGTGGTATATGGATCGGGCTGCGCGCCGCAGCAGGTGTGATATTAATATTGTGCTTGGGCTGTAGGAGCCCCTCCGGAGTCTGGACACCCCCAGTGAGCACGGGTACCCAAAAGGATCGGGCTACACGCCGTAGCGGTCATATGCATTGCATGGCATACATATATTGGTTTACGTGTACTACGTGGCATAACATTTAGCACTCATACATTACTGGTACACATGCATTAGTTGCTTTATTGACCAGATCTCCTGGTGTAAATTGATAAGGAGTGCTGAGCCCGAGGGGCTGATTTGAGTGCGGACTTGCACTGTTTGAGATTTTTCCAGGTATGGGTATGTTATCATGAAAGAAAGTAGCTAAAATTGAGATTTCTAATCATCTACTCACATATGCTGAAAAGGAATAAAATGATAGTGTTTTGAATTTTAATGATAGTTCTGTATTGTGTAGCAAGAGATAGTGCCTTGCGTGGTTTTCTTCCCTTCAGCATTATTTACTTTTATTACTGCTGAGTTGGAAGTACTCACACCCGACTCCCTGCACCTTGTGTGCAGATCCAGGTACATCACGGCAGAGCTGATTCTATTGCGGCTCGGGAGTGCTTTTGGACAGTCGAGGTAGCTGCCAGCGTTCGCAGGACCTGATTCTCCAGTTTGACTATATTTTTGTTCTGATCATCCCAACTTGTGCACAATTATATTCACTATTTACACTTGTATATTCCGTAGAGGCTCATGACTTTTGACCCTTCGGTCTATGGGAGTTGGCACGTGTTGGGACTTGGTTCCCTGTTTTTAATATATCTATCACTGTTATGCTTAAATTGGATAAAGTGAGTGAGTGCCTCTCCATTTTATAGCCTAGAGATCCAAAGTAACAGCTCTACTTTTTAGTTCTAGATCTGTCCAGCTTATGTTGTTTCACCTTTTCTTCACTTTTCAGTTGTATAAGTATAGCTTTTTAATTAAAGAACTCTGAAAGGGCAGAAATTAGTGTCATAACCTGCTGTCCAGCAGGTTCCACTAGCCTTTACATGTGCATTGCACTCTTTGAAACTTGGTTGTTAGTTTCATTTCTGAAGCATATCAGAATTACACCTATCTTCTCCTTAAAAACCTATTAGAGTTACAACTATATTTTCCTTAAAGTCCCATTGGAAATACAGCTATATCCAATCCATATTTCCTAAGCTTAATCAACAGAATCATACGACTAAACAGAACAGTTCAATTCAAAGCAAAACAAAGCACTGCCCGAGGTTTCACACAACCATTTCTACGAGATTAGACAAACACTCAATTAAACACAACATGTATCATTGATAACGAAAAAACTGATAAAACAGTGATTCCAAGGATTCTCGGCCAAAAATGTAACAATATGAAACCAATCATCAACATCCGACTAATTGATTGCAACACATGATTGATAACAATTGATCGACGAATCAACGATTTCGACAAGTCTCGGCCAACCAAACAAAAATGTAGAACACAATCATTTGACGATATTAATCGAAGCGAATATGCATTCCAACATTCAAATAACAATCAATCGATTACGATACGTACAATCGATAAACAAACCAATCGCAAAGACTGCGATTTACAGACTCTCGGCCAGAGTAGTCAAAAAAATGAAAACTTTAGCTATTCGACGAAATATCGAATCGAGTCGAATTCTTATCTTCTAACACCACACTTATAATAGACCAATCAAGGAAATAACAAGTCGACCAAATAAAGGTCCCAAACAGATGAGGAAAAATAGAAAAATCAAAACTGTCCGAAGAGAAATATCAACAAACGAACAACCATAATCAAAACAAATAAAATAACAAGGAAAGAGAGGAAATAAAATAGTACCTCCGAACAATTCGAATCAAAGCAGTGGTCGGTCACTAGAATTTTCGTATTTGGAATCGAACGGACCTTAATTGAAATGTTTTCAAGCGAAAACAAATCAATTAAGGTCTATTAGACCCCAATTTCTTTGAAAATCCGAAAACAAATCCCTAATTCGGAATTTAGGGTTCTTGCAATTCGATTTGGGGCTCGATAATTTCTGGTGGTATTCGAACAAAAAGGGCCATGGATTCATGTAGGGGATAGTCCGGTGGTGGTGTGGTATCAATTTGGAGTGGTTTGGGGTGAATCTCAATTTTCCGGCGAACTTCGAACCATTATTCGAAGAGTTTGAAAATGAATCGAGGAAAATGGGTTAGGGGTTCGGAATGGGGAGGTCTTGGGGAGTTCGGGGTGTAAAAATTAGGTGGTTTGGACCACCGGAACCGCCGTGAGGCGATTTCCGGTGGGGTGGAGCTCGGCGGCGGCGGTGTTATTTCTCTGAAGGATGAGAGATGAGATGAATTAGGGTTTTGGATTGATTTTTGGTATATTAAAATGCTGAATCATTCTGAGCCGTTGGATCATAATAATTCAACGGCTATGATTAAATGATGGGGTTGGGCGGATTGGTTAATGTATTGGGCGGGTTCAAGGTGTGGTCCGTTTGGGCTTGGTCCAGTTTTTTTTCAAATGGCCCAATCCATTTCAACTCTTTTGTTTGTTTTTTTTTTTGTTTCCCTTATCTTTTTTTTTTAATTTAGTTTTCTAAAAATAAAAATTTCTAATTACATTACACAATCAACTAAATTGTAAGAAATATTAATTAAGTTATATTAACAATTAACACACTCAATTTAAACATCAATTAAATATAAATCAAACAATTGGGACATTAAACACTAGAAAAGCAAAAATACATATTTTTTGTGATTTCTTTATTTTGTAAAATAAACTTAAACTATTCCTAATTGCAAAGTTAAATCAAAAATGTAAATATGACCTATTTTTGTATTTTTATTAATTTAAACACATATAATCATGCATATACAAATTCAAATAAATACCAAAATAACACAAAAAATTCATAAAAAATACACACCATAAAATAGATAATTTTTGTTTTGATTTTGTGGGAGTAATTCATGTTAGGAAAAAATCACGTGCTCACATTGGTGGCCCATGATACAAGACATGAACCAAGAAAATGAGCCATACCTGAAGTGATTTTTCTATCCACTAGAAAACCTGCATAGTCAGCATCAGCATATCCTACTAGATCAAAGTTACTACCTTTAGGATACCATATGCATAATTCGGTGGTCACTTTCAACTATCTCAATATTTTTTTGACAGCAGACAAATAGGACTCTTTAGGATTAGCCTGAAAACGTGCACAAAGTCCTACACTGAAAATAATGTCAGGTCTACTTGCAGTAAGATACAAGAGTGAACCAATCATTCCCCTATACAACTTTTGATGAATTGATGAACCAGGTTCATCAACATCTAATTTGGTGGCAGTTGCAATAGGTGTATCTATTTCTTTAGAGTCCTTCATTTTAAACTTCTTGATTAGTTCCTTTGTATATTTCTGTTGATGAATCATGGTTCCATTTGAGCTTTATTTTATCTGTAGGCCTAAGAAAAAGTTTAGTTCACCCATCATACTCATTTCAAATTTAGTGCCCATTAGTTTTGCAAATTCCTTGCTCAACTTATCTGTGGTGGACACAAATATGATATCATTAACATATATTTGTACAATAAGAAGATCTTTACCTTTTTCTTTTAGAAATACTGTGCTGTCAATTTTACCTCTTTTGTACCCATGCTCCAGGAGGAATTTTCATAACCTTTCATACCAAGCTCTTGGTGCCTGCTTGAGACCATAGAGAGCCTTATCTAGCTTGTAAACATGTTCAGGACATTCTTTTCTTTCGAATCCT